>JAXQQM020066693.1:0-66253 GCA_034641835.2 Pinus albicaulis | reverse complement strand
AGTAGAAACCCTTCTCCTCTTACCTCCTAAAAATTAAAATATGAAACTTATTAACAACTAATTTAACTCACAAAGTTAATAAAAATTAAATTCCATATGTACACACATGTATGGAGATTTAAGATTATATATTTAAATACCGTGAACATCCCCCGATCCCTGAACCTCCATATGGGATTCGGCTGATCTTCGTCATTCATCCTCCATGATATATATCTATTGGTCGACATTTACACAAAATAGATTTCAAAAAATCAATTTGTAATTTAGTGTACACAAATTATGTAGAACACAACTTTCAAAGAAATAATTGATTATGTGTGAAACTAAATTTAATCGAAAAAGAAATTATAAAAATGATAAGTTCACCAAATTGTGCTTTACATGGTGGGAGCACACTTGGTATAAAATTTACCACTTATACACTTTAGTTTGTGGGAGAAATGACACATGTACATATTTTACCTTAAATTTGTTGTGTTTTATGGATATTAAAATGAAGAACTTCTATTTAGATCCATTCTAGAGATTGACTGTAGGGGCATTTACTAGATATGTCACCTTTCATAAAAGATGAGATCCAGAGGCTACCTGGCCCTTGCTGCATCATTTTCATATAAATCGGATAGAACTATTTGATAGAACTATTTGATTTCTTTTCCATAGATGGATATCTCCTTTCATCTATACCTTTCTCTACCATATTATTTCCAAGTGAAATGGGAATTTTCACATTTTGAATGCCATTACCATGTAATTTGGTAGTCTGCTAGCTAGACCTATCACAAGTAAGGTTGTCATACCAAACTATTTCTCTTTCTCAACTCAGTGACCATGACTCTCTTCTCACACTACTTACCATATAAGATCTTCAATTTTACATGTCACACAAAGTTGGGGTTTCTACGTCTACACCTATTAGGTAAAGTTACATATTTTATGTCATTGTGGTCCTTAAATTTGGAGGTGTTCCACCTAAAAAAGTAGGCATTAAATATGGATGAAAAGGATTTGTTTTAACTTTGATAGAATTTCCTCATGGAATTACTGAATTTCTCGATGACATCATGCTAGCTTTGCTCAGAGAAGAAGGTTTTGGAGGAGAAATTGAATTATTTTGACTTATTTTTGGCATTGAAGTTTGAAATAGTAGTTTTGATGACTCCATTGATGACCTTGCTGAGGAATTTGATGCACACAATATTGACTTTGAAGATGGTTTAGAAGACATTGAAGAAGTTGTAGATTTTGGTGTTGTCACCGAATGTTTCTTTGTTGTTGGACTTGATCAAGACACAATTTAACTTTACGAGCAGATTGAAGACCTTGAAGAGGTTTTAGATTTTGTTGTTCTCACTGAAGGTTTTTGTCTAGTTTTGTTTCTTAAACCATCATTGCCACCAACCAAAAAGGAGCTTGTAGAAAAGGTGAAGCCCGGAATGAAGCTCTTCTTGTATGATTTTAACCTTAGACAGATGTATGGTATCTACAAGGCAGCGTCTACCGGAGGAATGAATGTGGAACCAAATGCTTTCCGGAGTTGTAAAAGGCCACTCCCAGCACAGGTAATCTTTTTATACAATGTTTGATCATATATTCATTCTTACTTTGGGCCTATGCAATTTCGGTTTCGCATCTTTTCGACATCAGTTTCCTGTTTTCTGTTGAGATTAACTTTTCTAAATGAAGTATGCAGATTGCGGATAATCTAAGGAAGTGTAAAGAGTTTGAAAATAGTGAAGAATAATCAAATACATAAGAGGCAGTATATCCCAGTGAAGAATTTTTCAAATACATGTGAAAAATTTGAAAATGGTAAGGTCGAACATACCTGATGAAAGGATAAACAGCGCCGACAAAAGGAGCAACAACGCGGACGGGAGGAGCAACAGCGCGGACGGGAGGAGCGAAAACGCGCGAACAACAGCGACAGTGACAAAAATTCGCGGGAATAATGAAACCGGTAAACAAAACAACTTCGCGGGCGATTTATTTATAGAAATTAGTTCGACCGAACTATTTTAATCAAAATGAATGTGTACGTGATTTTCAGAGACACACTAGAGGAATAAGGTCCAAATTTTTGATGAAAATGTGCTATGAAAGTAAAGGGTTAAAGGCAAACATGTACAAGACATAGTTGAGCCAAATGTTGTTGAGGAAGGGCGTAATTATTTGGGTCTTGGTTATGGAAAACATGATGGAGAATGCTCCAAAGCCAAGGAGGCACATGAAGCTATTCCAAGAAGGAATTTTATTTCGTGTTCATTACCTCAAGCTTGTGAAGTTTGTATTCATGATGAATGGAAAAGTTTGACACCCACTTTGCAAGAAGATGTTAATAATCATGCAGCTAATGAGAATGTAAAAGAAGAGGATGTTGAAAGCTCTAGAGTCATTGAATTCATTACTAGTATTCAGAGGAGAGCCACTACCTCATCAAATTCACCTCCTCAAGAAGGCGACAATGATGAATGTTCAAGGTATAAATTTGCCTCTAATCAAATTGCTTTTGATTATGATAAATATGGTAAATATTAACATAAGATTTGGAAAAGAACTTGCATGTTCCTTTTGTGGTTTGAATAATCATAATTTTTATAGATGTTGGAAGAAGATATCCATGCATGTATGAAAATTTCTCAATAAATGAGGCAAAAGGTCCAAGGCCCATTGGACAAGGAAAATGATGTTGAAAATAAGTTGCAATTGTTTATTACTCACTGCCATAAGAAAGGTCACCTTGTATTCCATGATGTATATCTTACTCATAATTTTAACAAATTATTAAATAATGATCTAGATTGGATAATTATATTATTTTTCATATATTTTGATGCTTATAGAGTGAAAAAACTGAAAGAATCAACTTGTAGGGTCATTTTAATGGTGAGTGGAGAATTGGGGTCTAAAACCTTTTGGAGTCATTTTGAGGTATTAAATGACATTTCTGGGGGTCAAACGATTATCCCTTGTGCCGAAATCTTGACCATTATTCTACACTTAAAGACATATCCAATGGTGCAAGAAAAACTTGAAATTAAGTTCATTCAAAATTTATGCCTTTAGTAAGTTGACCTATCATGTTGACCACCATGGTACGAGAGAATGTCATTTTAGCCCCATTACTCATGCATAGCAAGCTAGCTACATGTGGAATTTTAACAAGACTCTAAAAGGTCTAAAATCATAAACCTCGTCAATGGTTGACGGAGTCAAATCTTACACCTAGTTGGCTATCACGCTATGTTAAATACTTGGCCACTAGGAGGAATAAGAGTTTCATTTTTTGTAATTGTATTTTGTTCCATAGTTGAAAATACAACTAGGAGTGTGAATTTAGAGAGAAAAATGTATGAAGTTAAGTTTTTATAGCAACCTTACATGCCAAAAGTCTTAGCTAACTCTAGAGAGATTACCTCTTTCTTTGTACTTACATATTTTCCATACCAGAAAAGAGAGAGTAGAGCATGTTTACATTTTAGTGTTGTTTTTCTCCCATAATGATTTCCTAGGGAAAAAGGAGTCTAGAGCATCATTAATTTTTAGGGTTGCTTGTCTCCCATAAGGATTTCCTAGGAAAATAATTGTGTTGATTGTCTAGAGATATGTATGTGTGTTTCATTATGTTCTCTATTTCTTACGTTGTGTTTCATTATGTTTTATATTTCTTACATTTTTTCCCTCCTATTTTTCTTTCCAATCAAGATTTATAAAGTAACATGAGAAGCAACATGAAACTTGGAACAATCATTTTCATTATCTATATGGAAGGCAAAAAGGATTATATCCCCTTAAGCTTAAGCTTATGTAGTTTGTATGAAAAGAGAGAGCCTAATATAGCAGGCATAAAAATACTTTTCTACAAAATGATAAAACATGTGAATGCAAAATTTAAAACATAAATCAAGATATCAAACACAATGATATTATGATGGAGAGAATATTTCTGCAGCCAAAATGAACATGCAAACCAAAAACTGTAATAAAAAAATTACAACATATCATTGCAAAATTTAAAAACATAAATAATGTAACACACAAGGATATCTCAAAACACCTGAATGCATATGTAGAACAAAACCTGTAATAGAATATTTTGCTACATACAACACTGCACATTTTTAAAACATAAACTAACTTCTAGCAGACAATAATATTAAATTAGATTTAATTGTTTGTGCAGTTGAATTGATGTGCATAGAAAAACTGGGAATATAAATCTTTGATACATACAACACACAAATGCAAAGTCTTAAAAGATAAATCAATCTTGCAAATAGAAGGGTATTTAACTAGACAGAAATGTCCATATAGATTCAGTCAGAAACCCAGACCTAGTCAAAGAAAACATGAACCAATGGTTTATTTCAGCTCTACATCAACGTTGAAAAATCGAGCTATTATGATGTGTTACAAGTCAGCCTACATGCCAAAGTGTTGGTCGGCCTAAAGGGAAGTAATTATATCTATATTTATATACCTTGTCTGTGGCTCTTTTGATAAGGAATAACTCAGCAATCTCTGAAAACAGTTTATAGATTCTTGTAAGATTCAGTACGAATATGTTGATGGGCTTTCAGTGTGAAGTTTAAAGAGTTTGAAAATAGTGTGGATCTATTGTTCGGTCATCTTTGAAGTAGACTACGGATAGTATAGTATGAAGCAGATTGCGGATAGTCTAAGGAAGATTACAAATTCCTGAAACAAATCTATGGATATATGTGGCAGGAGGCAGCACCAACTAATGTTGTTGATAATATTGTTAAAATAGAGACAGAGAACGAACCCAAGGGTTTATCTGACCCTGCTCGGGAAAGGCACTTACCCCTACGAAACCACACATAGTTCCTACAGAGCTTACCATTAACACCTGGCTGGCAGAGACAGGACAACAGGTCTTCCCAAAAACACTACCCATGAGTCATAGACAGGAGGTGGTTTTACGTGCCCACTGTCGATCCCCCATGACCAGTTGGACGTGACCTTTTCTCAATCCCCCCGTACCCAAGGAAAACGAGGTGTGCGGTTCTCTTATGTGTTGTGTTACTAGTTCGGCATGCACAGGAGGTAATTCTATGTGTGGGAACAGTTTCTTATACCCCATATGTTGTGGATAAGACTGTTAAAATAGAGATGGATAACAAACCCAAGGGTTTATCTGACCTTGCTGTGTCAAAGTTTGATCAAAATAAGAAGAAAAAACAAGGCGACAAGGAAGCAAACAATGAAGATGGCAGTGGCAAAGATAAGTTTGGTGGCTTGATTTTTATGTGTAATTCTCATACAAAGCAGGAGTGTTTCTGATACAAAGTGTTTGGGTTGCCACCAACCAAAAAGGAGCTTGTAGAAAAGGTGAAGCCCGGAATGAAGCTCTTCTTGTATGATTTTAATCCAAGTAGTGACAAAGGATTAAGCCCTTTAACATATTCAATTCCAAAAAATATAAAATACCCACTTAACTGGGCAATACATAAACAAGCCAAAAGGGGAATTCAACCGAAACACAGTCCTGTAAATTTTTTTAATCAGTCACTACGAAATAATTTTAAAGCATCCATTTCTAATTCATTTTCGATTCACTATAGGATATTTTTGTATCATCGTTCACTCCAAAAAAAATTTGTAGCACTCACTAAAATTATATATTGTGGTTTTGAGAAAAAACATACCCGATGAAAGTAGCAACAGTGCCGACAAGAGGAGCAACAACGCGGACGAGAGGAGCAACAGCCCTGAAGGGAGGAGCGAAAACGCGCGAACAACAGCGACACTGACAGAAATTCACAGGAATAATGAATACGGTAAACAAACAAACTTCATGGGCGATTTATTTATAGGAATTAGTTCGGCCGAACTATTTTAAAAGTAAAAGTTCGGCCGAACTCACAGTTCGACCGAACTTTTGTTGGAAGTTCGGCTGAACTTTTGTTGCCGGTTTTCCAATCTCTGGCAAAAATTCTGTTTGCCTGCGCCGTCAGTGTGCCGTCAATCTAAACGAAATCACGAGTTCGGCTGAACTTTCTAAGAAAGTTCGATTACAACATTAAGTTAGATTAAGTTAATGTGGAAGGAGGGTGGTTACAACATGTTTATTTTGGCGCTAGGGTTCATCTTGGGACTTCTTCTCTTAGTTTAAGGTGGGGTTTGCAAGTCATATCTATATTGAATTGTGAGAGTCCAATTGTGTTGGATTATTTTCATGGCAAGATAAGTGTTGGTTGATGTAATTTGGTGTCTAGTTCGCTCTCCTAGGTGTAGATTTCTTTTGGTTCTAGTGTTGTTCTTTTCTTCTTTGATAGTAAAGGGTGAAGGAACCTTGGTTGAGGAAGACTCATACTTTTCCCTTTCTAGTGGGTCCTATGTTAAGGCTAAGTCTTTTATCTACTGTTATTGTGATGAGTTGGTATCTTGGTTCCCTGGTATTATAGAAGGTAGGCTGATTTTTTCAGTTTACTCTTATGTAGGTAGAGGAAATCACTACAGTGACCTTAAGTCAACTCCTCTACACTCTATAATTCCACCAAGACAAAAAATGGGGTGCATAAGGGGAGGATGTGTTAGGGCTTAGCTAGGCCAACAAGGGGAAAGACTCTTTTCGCATGACTTGGAAGCCACATAATTTAATGTAGTTATGTTTCATACTCGTAAGGAAATCTATGAGATCGAGTCTAAAACAAGGGAGGAAAGGAAATCCCTTTCAGATTCTGAGGTTTTAGACTAAATGTCAGCTTGGGTTCTAGACCCTTGGCACACCAAGGGAAGGAGGAAGAAATATTTAAAATTGGTGTCTCTTCATTGGAGAATGAATACCTTATTGTGACTGGAGTTGAGGGATAAGCACGTGGAGAGATATAATATTTTTGCTTCACTTGAGGAAGTCAAGAGAATGCTCAAGAACCAAAGGTTCTTCGTGGAGAGGGTTGACTTGTATCTGGAGCATGTGGAGAGCCATATTTCTTGTGATTTAGATGGTGGGGACTTAATGGATCCTCCTTGCCCCAGTGCCAGGGTTCTAGAAAATATCTCACCTTCGAAAAATGACCAATGAGCATGTATGGTAGGTGGTGTAGTATGGTGATTTCCTAGAAATTCTAGTTTTTTTTTATGCAGGGTACTTGTCATCCTTTTGGTCTACAAAATATGGAGGCATAGGTTGGTCATATCTATATTTTTTATGTGATGGATATGGACCACTTTGTTAGTGGGCGCTACACCTATGTGTATTGTGCATGTCTATGGTGGTTTTGGGCTTATTTCCCTAGGTTATTTCCATTTCTTTTGGCTATCTATGGTGTTGTAAAAGGGACATATGTGAGTTGTTTGTCACTAATTGTCTATTATTGCACCATTCAGAGTGCTTTTGTGAGATATCATAAGAATTTATGGTGGGTTTTTGTTTTTCTGTTAGCTGTAGTTGACACCCATCCATGGGAAATATTGTTTGTATTTTTTCTATAATAGTGGGTTGAAAGGGATGATGTAACACGCAACTAATTTTCTTTATGTTATTTAAAAAAAAAATACATTTGACTTTTAAGTAAAAAGGGAATAATGAGTATGTTAATAATTTTATGAACATGAAATTTTTTTTCTTTTCTTTTTGAATAAAGAATTACAATATGGTTTTGTTTCCATAACTGATGGGTAAATTTTCCAAGATTCTAGAGTAGTTGGAATGAAGTAGTTATTGATAGTTACCTTCTCCTTTGAGGATAAAAAGGAAATCCCAGAGAGGAGAAGGGGTTTGGTGAAAAGAAAAAAGTACAACAAGTTTCCTGTAAGGTGAGAGTGGTCCAGAGCTAGTTAGCAACTGGTGGAACTCTCCAACTTGAAATAGGAGAAGAGTCTTAACAAGAGTCTTGAGGTATTTCTCCAAGAGAACTGTTATTAAATTCCACTCTGGTGAGGAGCACGAGGTGAGATGAGGATGTCATCACCTCTCTCATGGTTGGGCAGCTACCATCAGTTTGATTTAATTTGAGATAAGTATCATAATCTCATAATAGAGTTAAAAATATAAGTGAAAAGAAAATTGTGATGTTATGAGTTTCAAGTTAAAATAGATATAAGTGCGGGAAAAGAGTTGAATTGTTATTCTCCTTAGGATTTCCAAAAAAATAGGTATCTGAGTTGTAATGGTTGACGAAAAATTACAAGAATGACTGGTGAAGTGTACTCTGGCAATTTCTTAGGCTAAAAAAATTAAATCGTTTTGCACTAGATAATGATTATTTGTTTTCTAAGCTGAAAGACTGTGTTAATTGTTAGAGGGGTAGCAGAGGTTTAAGACCCTAGCCGGAGTAACCAACTTGGGTCTTATGTCTTCTGGTACCATGTCATGAATTATATAGTTATCAGATTAAAAATCTGATTTCAAAGAATAAATTACTTGACAAAAGTTATCTATATATTTTCAGCAGTATCTAAAGCACAATGTTAAGCATCTGTAAAACAAAAATGAAGGAAAAACGACAACACATTACATCCAACTGTGAAACAAATCAAGATAATTGTATTCAAAATATTTAGAGGAAAGAATCAACCATGAGGATTACCATAGGAACATGTAATATTGAATCATGAAAAAAAATAGAAGAAAAACTATTCATGAGAATTCATTTCCTCGTAATAAATCGAACCTGATAAATTTAATAGTGCAAGAACAAGATTACTGCACTCTTTTAAAAAGAGAAACCTTGGCACATTCCTCACAAAACCTTTGTCAAAATAACTGATGAAAAGGGACAAGGGTTTGAACAAAATAACTTTAAAAGAAAAAAAGATTAAATGGCAATTTGAAGACAAACTTAATCAAAGGAAAGCGTAATTGTTCGACGAGATATGTATATATATAAATATCGATTACCAAAACCAGAAAATAGGAGCCGAGTTACACAATGTACCGAAAGAAAAATAACGCATACGAAATATGTTCAACAGTCCTGATAAAATTACAGCCAGTCCCACATTAAAAATGCTGGAACATTTACAACCTGATTTCAAAACTAGGATACACCTCAGTGGAGGGTTTAATCTCATATACAAATTTTAATAAAACTAGAACTCCAGAGATCTAAGACAAATAACAATGGGTAGAACCCCCATAATGTGACCAGTAAGATGGAAACCTATAAAGAAAGAGGGATAAACACCCTCAACACAACGGTAATTTTTTTTAATCAGTCACTACGAAATAATTTTAAAGCATCCATTTCTAATTCATTGTCGATTCGCTATAGGATAATTTTGTATCATCGTTCACTCCAAAACAATTTTATAGCGCTCACTAAAATTATATATTGTGGTTTTGAGAAAAAAAATACCTGATGAAAGCAGCAACAACGCCGACGAGAGGAGCAACAACGCAGACGGGAGGAGCAACAACGCTGAAGGGAGGAGCGAAAACGCGCGAACAATAGCGACACTGACAAAAATTCGCGGGAATAATGAAACCGGTAAACGAGCAAACTTCGCGGGCGATTTATTTATAGGAATTAGTTCGGTCGAACTATTTTAAAAGTAAAAGTTCGGCGAACTCACAGTTCGGCTGAACTTTGTTGGGATTCGGTGAAATTTTGTTGCAGTTTTCCAATCTCAACAAAAATTATGTTTTCACGCGCGATCGGTGTGTCATCAATCTATTGAATCACAATTTCGGCCAAAATTTCTAAGTTCGGTGCGAACTATTTTGGGATTTGGCCGAACTTTAGAAAATGTTCGGGTGAACTATTACCGAAAAAAACATTTCGGCTGATTCTCACAAAAGTGTAACTTGACTTGATGTTTCTGATCATTGAAAATGATTCAGAAGGAAGAATTGTATTAGTTACAAATACTCGAAAGAAAGGGCACTACGAATATGATAAAATTCCCAAGTGTTCTATATCATGGTGTCGTGACTGAAATCAATTTTTATACATGTATATCAGAGTCGCAGCTCCCATTCAACTAGTCAGTAGAATTGGTAGACAAAATAGTCCACAGAGCTAACAATCGAAAAAGATATTCAAATTAGAACCAATATATGATTCTATAGAAAGAAGGGCATGATAATAAAAACATATATAAACAAACGGTTACCAAGATATATGGCTGAAACACCTTCATAGCAGAGAGCCATGGAAGCTCAAGACAGGGTTCTCAGGGTTGAAGAATCACAACGATGCAAAAAGCCTTCCTGCGCCACGAAAATCACAGAGAAGGAGACACCATGAATCGGAAATAGAGAGCAAAGGAAATGATACCGTTCCGGGAAATTCCGCATTTAACAACAACAGGGATCGAAAACCCTAAACGATCAGGGCCTTACACTTGTCCTCATCATGTTCATCAAATTGGGATCTACGCATATGGAAGGGATTGAGAATTTAATGTGAAAACCAAACCACAGTTGTAAACCTTTGGGTTGTCAGAATTCATATATTAAAATGATAAATTGTATAGTACAACAAATCAAAATGACAGGATCCGATAAGATCCAAAATCAAGCTCTACAGTCCTCAATGAAATCTCCATACAGAGTTAAACATCAAAGTAACGTTTTAATGTCATAGTACACCATAACGTTGAATCTAATTAATGGTTCATTACTCGAATTCATGAAGGGTAAGTTGATACGCCAAGGCAGGGTGACTTGGCATATGAGCAAGTCACTAATAGTTTTTTTTTCAGTCATTTTAATACCCTATTGAATATCATCTACCTACCATTAATATGAGATGATTGAGGGTTGTTAAGATTTGTGTCCATTATAACATAGCATTAGTTTATAGTATTAAAAAGGTTGTAAAATTTGATAGAGGTATTTTAATGATAGTACAAACCTCCACTATAAGGGTAATTAAATGATGTTCAATGTCATTTATCAAATGTTTATGTATAAGGTAAGGGTTATCCAGGAATTGATCATAAGTGCAATGGGACGATGGTAAGTAAAATGGTTATTAGTAATTATAAGTTGTGGAATAAATATATTATGCAAAATAAAAATAAATTAGAAGGTGGGTTAACAAAGCAACAAAACATTTTTTGTTAAAAATATCGATGAGTATTAATATCGATATACAACAGGGAAATTAAGAAAAAAAAAATTGAAGGTAGGAGAGGTGTTACATTAAGGAATTTGAAATATTCACATATGACCTATCACCCATTAGCTTAAAAATTCCACTTAATACTTATTATCAAGAAATTATTAGATTTATTTTTGGAAAAAATGTCTTATAGTGTATGGTTATTATATATCACATTTATACACTCATATTAATGGATATAAATAAGTAAAAAACAATAATATTTTTATGGCTCATATGATATGATTTCAGTTATTTAAAATACAATTTTATAACAACAACAACAACAACAACAAATCTTCAAATAAATTTCAAAGAAATAATTTATCTATGGTAGCGTCCAATCAAACCTACATATTCCACTTAGCAATCATTATCATTAATTATATGCTTTTCTTTAGAAATCCAATTTTTTTTATAATAGATTTTTATTTCAAAAATTAAATATCACATTCATGCACTCATATTAATGAATTTTATAGGTAAAAGGTCAATAACTAACTTTTGAGTGTTGTTGAATTTCAATATGATATCATTTTAATTACAACCGTTAATTGATTGAATTATATAAATTTATGTAAAATATGGATTGAGAAATCACATATAGTATGCTTCAAAAAGTTCAAATCATTTACCTATGACACATTTCCCATTAGCCTAAATAGCCAATAGTGAATGTAGCATTTATCAAGCAAATTATTATAATTTCTTCAATAAGAATTGCACTTTTGTTTGCAATGAGCTCTATTTCAAAACTTATATTTCACATTTATATATGAGTATTATGCATATAAGTAAATAGAAGTCAATAAAAATACAAGCATGCCTTGATGGTTCATGTAAGATTATTTCAATGGAAAATAATTCATTTAAGAACACATATACACCCACATATTAGAAAAACAAAATCGATACAACAAAGTCATTCCGAAAATAATTATAAATAATAATATAATTGACAATTCCCATTGTATTTTATTTTTTTTATTAGTAGAAAGTTCTGATTTTTTTCCTCCGAAAAAAAATAAAATAAAAAATCTCATATAATATTCCAAAATATATTAAGTCATACAAATTGATTCAGAAAAGACTATGTTCAAATTGTATTAAAAATTTGAAATGTACTTGTGAACAAATTTATAAATAAAACTATCTTCGTCCACTACAATTAAGTACATATTCTATTGAACATTCGAATGTACTCACATTTCTCTTTCATACGATGAAGTCTCTTAAGATTTCCCTGTATAGGATTTTATCAAGATGTGGTTTGATCGATATCCGATGAATTGAGAAGTATGCTTTGTTGTATCTATTAGCAATACATTCTATTCTTCATAATTATCTCCATATTGGGACCACACATCAGTCATCCTTGTGTCATAAAATTGTATTATCATCCCCACTTCTAATTTTGTTTGCAAATGACAATGAGCCCTGCTCCATGCGAATTTAAAGTCCTCTATCAATATTTGATATTTCAAGTACTTGTGATATGTACATGTGTGTGACATTTAATGTCCATATTTCAACATCATAATTTTTTAAGCAATATTTTAACAGTTTTGAGTGAAAAGACCTTGAAAAATAGGACCTATCACTGAAGTCCCGATTTGGTTCTCTTTGAATATAATAATTTTGTTCATATTTGGTGTACTATTAGAAGAAAACTCCTTCCATTTCAAATATTGACAACATATTTTGACTTATAGTGATGCCCATTTGCATCTGCAATTGCACTGCAACCACATGTATGATATTAACATATCTCCACTTCAACACTTTATTGCTTAATGATATAAAAACCTAACATTTCAAAAATGATGTTAGTATTTATTATGAATTAACGGTAATCACAAGTTATAATTACAATGGCCCTAGTAAAATGAAAAAACTAATAATATTCTTACTTTATACATACAACCAATACCTTTAATAAATTTGTATGGAATAAGAAAGTCTTATAGGATCACATTGACCCTCGAATTAAATCATTGATTTTAAGACTTATAATGATTTTTTTAATTTGAATTGAAATATATAATTATAATGGTTGCAATTAAACAAAATAATTATATATTAGTTTCCACATGTAATATAGTACAATTTTTAAATTTCAAACCTACTTAATTATACGGTAATTTCTATAGTTTCTTTTGGTGCTTCTTTTAGTAAAGTTTCTATGTCTATTGTTGGTGCTATATACATCCTAATATGGTTTTTAAACTTATATGAAATAAAAAAGTTTATGAGAATGCAGTGAACCATTATTTGCATTACTATTTTCTAAGAGGCATAATGATAACCTAAACCACAATTGAAAAAATAATTGTGATGATCCAATTCAAGCAAATAGATCAATTATCTAATAGTTTTTAGATACAATCTAATCCATTGTAAAAATTTCTATAGAATGGGAAATTTTGATACGAAAGAACTAAACAACCATTCAAATCTATAATTATTATCAATACAATAGTATCTCACAAAAATAAAGAACATAAAATTATTTTATTCTACTTATGACAAACGAAATCAGCAATTCTTTTATTAGTATTGTGAAATAGAAGTCAACTTAAATTTAAACGGGCTACAAAATATAGTAATAATTCATGATGGCATACATATTATGACATGAAATAGACACCAATCATATTAAGGTACTATTAGATGTGATCGAACATCATTCAAAATATCTTGCACCTCTATTGCCTTGTTGTGTTTAATCAACATTCTCCATAGCTCATGGTTCAACCAATTATCCTCTTGAGTTGTTACAATGAATTGAGGGGCAAGAATCACATTTTATTTTGGATTTCCTTTTATTCTCTCAAGTGATCAGTCCACTATAATAGTATTGGTTGCATCATATTCGGTATGAATTTCCCACACTTTTTTCAATGATTTAGTGTGTATACCTTTAGTTGGATTTTCAATGGCCTTATGTCTCTTTCTTTGTTTACACTCTGAAGTAGTTCACATAAACACAAGTTTATCTTGTAATTTTTCTGAAACCAACTTTTTTAGAACTCTTTTTGTTTTTTGTTTCGAAGCTCATCCAAATTGAATTTCAAAATATTCATTTTTGAAACACATTTCATAAAAAAAATTTGCATGTGGATGAATCCAAAATAAATTTTTCTATATTGTGTAATCTACATCGGTTCCCATTTTATCAATATGTCCTTTGTCTGTTGCTTCATCATCGATGCTATGATAAAAAAAATTTCCCTTAATCCAAGAATTACTAATTTATTTTCAGTTATTTGGGCTGAAATAAAATAAAAAATAGTCTATTCAAACCATTTTATTCTTGTTACAAAAATTACTAAGAAAATATCGAAACAATACACTTACCATGAGTGTTTTTATGACTATTTATAGATGAAACAATCTTCTTTTTTGTCATCCTCACAGAACTTGTACGTAAAAATATTAAACCTTCAATTAAATATGATCAAATTATGTAGTATAATATATATTCAATACAAAATTCACAATTAAAGAAAATGATTAGCAATGTAACCTACGAAATACACACACGCACACATTTAACATTATTCTGATTATTAGTTTTGTTATTTTTATTTGTTCCTATAATAAACATATACAATGTTATGGTATTAGAAGCATTAAAATTTGAAGAATAATAATAATAAAAAAAAGGCAAGTAATAAGTACCTAATATGACATTATCTTCATAATTATAATTTTTCACTTCATCATCATTTTTGTTCTCCTTACGTGTCTCTACATTAAACATATAAAATAGTTTGAATTGTGAAAATGAATAAAATTCGTTAAATAATAAGGAAAAAAAGTGGGGAAATTATAAGTACCTAATATTATATTTTGTTCTTGATTATAACTTTGATTCTCAATCTTCGGATTTTTGTATTTTTTCTCATTATTTGTCTCTATAATGTACAACGAATATGTTATAAATTGTGAAAATGTTTAATTGAATAAAAAAAATAAACAAAAGGACAAACAACAAAGTTCATGTTAACTACCAAATATGATATCATTTCCTTGATTATAGCTTTGTTTCACATGCATTTGATCAATGTATTTGTTCTCCTTGCTTGTCCCTATAATAAACATAAAAAAAAAATTATAAATTGTGACAATTAATAAAATAATTAAAAACTATATAAAAAATTAATCATCTTTAATCATCCATATAATATTTTGGTCTTGGTTGTAGTATCATATTTGGTGAATTATTACTTGAAGCTTCAATCAAATCTTTGTATACTCCGCTTGACAAGAAATTAATTTTACTTAATTTCTTTAATCACCTCCACTTAAAAGTCAATGTCATTTTCATTGTAAGCATAGAAATTAATAATTATTCATAATATCTCATGTTATTTTCCATCTATTGATCCAAATAGGTACATATCACGATACATGTTCATGGGAGTTTCTATCTGGACATACCAATCTTGCACAAAGTCATATTTATTAGATGTGTTGTCTTTTTTAATCAATTAAAAGGTAAAATTTGAACGTGTTATTGATATTGCCATTTGAGTTGATTTTTTTTTTTACTTAAATGATGAGTGTAACATTTCACTTGCTTTGGTGCCAACCGATTCTGCATACAAAAATAAAAAATAATTTTCATAATTCAAAATGAAATTAAACTTTAAAATTGCCATGTAATGTTATCTTAAAATTTACAAGACCACCTAATATAACCATTTATAAGAAAGTATACATAAAATATAAAACAATCATATCAATTGAAGGAGACATTGTTTGTATATCACATTCTTTTCCTTTTCTCTTCACTCCTTTACTTGGAGTGTTAGGGACACGAGATTCCACAAATTATGAAAAATAAATAAATTATGGAAGGCATGAAATACCAAATATTATTAAACCTTATAATACACTATTTTCATTTACATACACAATAATAAAGGAGTACATGTTTTATGTGAGTTTACTATATGAAACCAAAAGTAATCGCCAAGCTAAAATTGTTAGGAAAAGAAAAATTATAAGAGAGTATACATAAAATATAAAACAACCATATCAATTGAAGGAGACACTGTTTGTATATCACTTGTTTTTGGTTTTCTCTTCACTCCTTTACTTCAAATTTCAGGGACACGAAATTCCACAACTTATGAAAAAAAAAAAAAAAAAAAAAAATTATGGAAGGCATGAAATACAAAATATTATTAAACAACCTTATAATACACCATTTTCATTTACATACACAATAATAAAGGCGCACATGTGTAGTACAAGTTTACTATATGACACCAAATTTTTCAGGAAAAGAAAAATACCCATGTTAGTATGGGGTTTCCACATTAAAAACCCACTAGTAGTGCTATATGTATGTGTTTTTGTGTAAAAGTCAATCTTTAATGTGGAAAATAAAACTAACATGGTATATTTCAATTTTCATAGAAATATAAGGTAGGATATTATTCAATAATAAATCAAAATTCATTAAGTTGTAAATTGCATATTATAATTTTGTCAAATTATTTGAAAATGAATATAAAATAGATTTTTAGAATCTCGCAATTTGTACCATATTTCTTAGCATCTGCAAACATTTGTAAGAACTTATAATGGCAACATTTTAAATTAATTAAAAAAAAATATGAATTCATCTTCTATAACATTTCATTCCATACATATGCACAAAAGAAAAGAAGCTCAAAGCATATGCAAGTTTTCTTAAAAAGTAAGAATAACATGAACTTAATTAATCCACAACCATTTATTATCAACCATTGTTACAACGTACAAACTAATTTTAAAATTGTCATACCATTTAAATATTTTGGTGTCGTATTTGGTGATTCCTTTTTCCTTGGGTGATTCCTTCGAATTCCCACTAGCTTCAAGGTCTATGGTTTCTGAAAATAAACTGAGAAACTATTATCATAGTTTCAAATTATCGTAGAAAATATGAATTTATAAATACTATCACTACTTGCATCATTGTATGTGTAACAAAATGAACAAGAAAAATAACAATTGTATAACTCACAATAATAGCTAATCATGGCGTTGATTAGAAAAAGGGCACCACCCCTAAATAAATTATTATGTTCTTTTAATTGTATCTATAAGAAAGCTAGTACCTGCTAGCTTTCCTTCTAGCGCAAGCATAAGCACATTACCAAAAGACAACAATACACTGTGAATAAATAACAACAATGATAGATACTACAACAACGTCATGTTTACACAAAATTTATTTGTTATAGTCATGTATATTATTAGTTTTCTATAAAGACCATGAAAAGGAAAACACATTGAAGAATTTTTTCTATCACATACAAGATATTGCCAAAAAAATTGCATTGTAAAGTAAATCTAATGCATGATGAAATTCCTTCTATCACAAACACAAACACATTGTTAAAAAAAACATTGCAACAATAATCTTTCCTGGGACAGCTCCATGCTTGCGAAATTTGTCCTTACTTTTTTAAGACAATGATATTTTAGTCCATGCCTACACAAATCATTGTTACAATATAAGAAATGTTAAAACCTCATATGATTAGAAGGCCCTTTGTATGGAAAATGTGGTCTAAGAAATCTAACACATTTTAAATTTCATTTTATCATAAAAACAAACCCATAAAAACATTGTACGGTAAAATAAATCTAGCATGCGGTAGAATTACTTCTAGAAAAAACATGAGCACTTTTCCAACAACAATATTGAAAAAAAAAAAATGAAGCACATGCTAGATTTGTTTCTAATAAATACATGAGCACATTGCCAACAACAACATTGGAAGGTGAAAGAACTTTAAGCATGCCACATTTCGTTCTAGAATAAATAAAAGCTCATGTCAACATTGTAAGGTGAAAGAAATTTAGCGTGTACTAGATTTACTTCTAGCACAAACATTAGCATCTTGCCAACAACCACATTGCAGCAGGGTAAAAGGAAATCTAACACATGCAACATATTCTTACAACACAAACATAATAAAATAACAATATTATATGGTTAAAGAAGCCTAGTACATGTTGGATTTACTTCTAGCATAAACACAAAGATATTACCAATAACTTAATTGTAAGGAAAAGGAAATATACGACCCACAAGATTTTCTTATAGCATAAACAAAATCACATCGCCAATAATAACATTGTAAGGTGAAAAAAATCTAACGTGGGCTATATTTCCTTCTATCATAAACAAAAGCATATAAAAAAATTGCAAGGTGAAAGAAATGTAGCATATGTTAGATTTACTTCTATCACAAACACAAGCATATTTCCAACAATGCAAGAAAAAGAGATCTATTTTGCGCTAAATTTCCTTCTAGCATAGACATAAACACATTTCCAAATAAAAACAATGCAAAGCGTTAGATTTCCTTCTAACATAAATAAATACATTGTCAAAAATAATATGGGATTGTGAAGAAAATATAACACATACTAGATTTCCTTCTAGTAGAAATTCACAAACATATTCCCAACAACAACATTGTTGGGAAAATCAAATCTAACATGGGTTAGATTTCTTTGTATCAGAGACAGAAGCCCATTGCAAGGTGAAAGAAATCTAATGCACACTATATTTCTTTCTAATAAAAACATTATCACATAACAACATTGTAGGGTGAGAAAAATTTAGCTTGTGTCATACTTACTTCTAACAAAAACATATATATATGTAACACCCCTAGTTTTATGTTTCCTTCAAGTTAGACATTTGAACTTTATTCCAAAGGGGAGTGGACCCCCAATGGATAAGTATTTGTGGATGTAATTATGTATTTGATTATGAAAAATAAACAAAACAATTTTTTGCAGATTGACCAAATGAGAATTATGAGGTCACTTGCCAAATCCATGAGGTATCGAAAGAGGCTAAGACTTTCCCCAAAAATATTTCAAAAATCCTTGAAAGAAATTATTTCTAAATTAGATTTTTGAGGAAAAATCTAGTTTTCCCCAATGAGGTGGAGAGTAGTTGGGAAGAGGTAAAAAGTTGGGAAAAACATAAAGAAGCTTTAAAAGTCTATAAATAAGGGAAGTCTAGGCAAACAGGAAGAAAAGCATCCTGTAATTCTGGATGCAGAATTAGAAACAGGATTTGGGGAGAAAATACTTAAATAAGATACTCGTGAACAAATTAGAGGTTGGTCTGTTCTGGAGGTGATCTCAGCTCGGGGGTGAGTTCAGGAGATAGAGGGACTCTAAGGTTGGGAGGATTGGTCAATTGCAGAAGTGGTATGCCCATAATGTTTATGAATGAATTACTTGTAATGTTTTTTCTTGTGTTCCATACATTTACAAAATTGTTGGAAGAATTAAATCCTCTCAGCTCTGCATAGTTGTAGGAACAACAATTATGGGGAAAATCAACCAGAAGCTCTAAACCAGTGACTGGTTTAAATCTGGATATTTATGTTACCCCCATAATCCAGAAATGTGTAACTTTAATCTGCTTCTGTTAAAAAGAAAAATAAATCTAAATGAGAAATAACTAGAAAACGAACATGTATGAAGTGGTAGTTAAAGATGCTGATTGCAGATCTATAGATTTATTGAAGTAATTGTGCATGTACATCTATAGATTTACCCTCTACAATAAGAAAAGAACGAAGAGATGAGTAAAGTTATTAGAGCTAGACATATTCAGACATCAAAAAGTGGGGTAATTATGTTTTAATAAACCTGTAGATAATGCTAGTCTAAGAAGTAAACATAAACTGGTGCAAGAATGACATCCTTTACCGGTGAAAAGTCCAAACTGAATACTCTATTGGAAAATAAATATAAGGAAACTTATAAAAAGTGCAGGAAAATTTTATAAGATGTGGAGAATAACAAATATTTCACCCACCAAATCTACATAAAATGCTAGTTAGAGGTGTTAGCTAGAAACTAGATATACTAAATATTTTATAGAACAAAAAAATAATTTCCAGAGTCTATTATTGTTGACACAAGTAAACAATACATGGAAATTTTAAATGAAGGAGTAGATGGAGAGTTATAATGTTGGAATAGTATAATACACATGAACACATAAACCAAGTGGAAATTGTGAATACATAGTCAGGAGACACTAGACTATTGTAGATTTTGGAAACTCTTGTAGCAGAGATACTTATATACATTTAGGTTAATACAATGTGGAGAGAACATAAATGTAAGATAAGATGAGTAAACTTATTATTTCCATCAATTAAAGCGAAGCAGATAGTTACTGTAGAAACAAACTTAACATGAGTACTAACATGAAATTGCGATCTAGAAACCACTAGAATATATTATTAATCTGTCATTGAGAATAGGGATGGATTATAGATAAATTCATATATCAATTCCTGAACAAAACTAACAAACTAGGCTATCGTGTTTCATAATAACACTACAAAAAATATTTTATCTCAGGAATTACATCACTCGGATTTTTTGTTAACAGTCCTAATCTCTGGTAAAAGTTATTATTACAGTAGTAATTTTTATGACAATAAAAACTTGAATTGTCTGAACAAATTATGTATAATAACAACGAGAGAGTCTGGTCACACTCCGACTAATATTTTGTCAATACCGACCTGAATGTTCAGGGTTGAGCGAAGTCAAGTCAAAGTGAAATAAAAATTCAGTAACTACTAGTGAAGAAAATTCGGAATGAGATTCGAATTTACCTGAACCAAAATGAGGCCAACATGAGAAATAGTAATAACTAGATGATATAATGTTCCACAAAAAATAAAATATTAGACCCTGGCATAAGAACAATGGTTACCTTGAAGATTGAAACCCTTTGCCTTCAAAACGACCTACAAAAACGATATTTAAATAGTATTAAAAATCTGACTACCAAGACATTCACGTGGAGCGAAAAAGCACAGTGGTGAAAGGTTACAATTGAATCGATTGCGTACCTAGAGTAGCGATTTCTCGTCGAAAGGGAGACGCTTAGAGCCAAGGAAACTTGGCTCGAACAAAATGAGTATGGCCATGAAAGACCATGAGGATTAATTCCTACCATATAGTGATTAAGTATTAGCACCAAAATTTAGGAAAGGGATGCTAAACGAAATGTGAGAAGTGATGGTGGAATAAAAATCAAGCGCGACAGAGAAAAGAGATTTTCAGCAGGAGATTGTTTCATATTAGACTGAGACGGTTTTACAAAATTAAATGAAAATATGTTGGAAAAAAAAAAATTAACAACGGCTCTAGCACCCTAAATTGAACGTATCAATATTGGTGAGGAAAGTGTATAAAGGTGTTGTGCACAGAGAGCAGATCCCTATACTTAAGCCATTGAAATGCCCAAATTTACATACTTGAATGACCACGCGATGAAGAAATAGTTACGCCCAGAAGCCTGGGAGAGCATGATGCTTCGTTTTCCCCAAACGAGCAGAGTCTTGACCACCAGAAGATGGTCAGGAAGAGTGAAGGGTGAAAGAACAATCCCTTGAACAACACAGAGATTAATATGATCTCCTCAAATCAAAACCAACAAAACTCTAATGGATCTGGGCCATCTCTACCATCCAAGTGTCCTCGGATCGATGGTATACACGCGGATTAATAGGGGAAAATCGAAATGCAATACATAGCCGTCCAACAACATAAATGCAAATCCACTAAAATCAATCCCACGGTACTCAAATCATATCACATCGCCGACGATAATAAATGAGCAGACATACGTTGCATATTATAAAAATGTAAACAAATAGACCCTTGCATGTAAACGTGACCCCAAGATCTGTCGAGAAATCATCACAATTAAAAATCAATAGAGGATCATCAACCCAAGTTGACACGGAAGTTTCGAACGAGGTTACCAATGCCAATTACATAACTTCAACCTTGCCAACGAAGCACACATAAGTACCATGACTTTAATGTCAACTATCTCCACAGAGAATCCATCCCAGTTGAAGGTACATGGGATATTCACGGTGCTATGAGTATAATAATCACTCATTGGAAACAGTGGCCGCAAGGCCAAAAAAAACTTATAAAAACGTTATATGATTTCCTAAAGGGAATAGACCATTTTGAGACTTGAGATAATGCAAGATAATACATAGTATTATAGTTCTAAGAAGGGTATGATAATACAAAAAAATGAATAAAATCACAATCACATAATCCATATGGGTCTAGCATAGTGATGGTACGAAATCAAAAGAGTAGGTATGGTGAGACTCTATATAAGGGTTTAGGGTAAGATTTTATTTCATAGATAGAAAAATTATATGAATAGAGATAATCATATGAATTATATGTGGGTAATATATATATATATATAACAAGGCCCCAAGAACTTATGAGAAGAAAAAAATTACTATGATAGTTAGCAAAGTATGCATACAATAAAAATAGACAAATAGGAAAACCATAATTAATAGAATTTCCCTAATGGTGAAATTCGATGGTAGATCTGAATAGCTGTGATCAATAGAGGAATAGAATTAAATTATCGAGAGAAAAAATAAAATAAAAATAAATAAATAGATAAATTGGGTGGAAATGAAGAGACATTACAAATGGTATCAGAGCTCATGTTAGATAAAACTAGGCTATTTTTGTGCTCACTGTATGAATTATTTCTTGATGAATTTTTTTTTGTTACTGATATGTGTTGTTTAGTGTATAGTGGTGCTAAAACAGAAAAGTCAAATGGCTAGAGATGATAAAATTTATGTTGATCTGAGTGATGAAGATAATACACCAGATCCCAATGCTTTGGTGATGGCTATGTTGCATAGTTTGCAACGAGAGATGGCTGAGCTAAGAAGCCAGAATGACAGAATGTCATTAGCCAGTGAGGAGAAGGAAAATCTCATCAAATAATTGACTTCGCGAAACAGCCAAGCAGACGAAGGTGTCGGAAAGAGGAAGAAGGGAAAGTTCTCTGATGATTCTGAGGAAGATGACACTACTAGACATCATTATAAGCAGAAAAAGGAATTACAAGGGGAATTTCGAAAGATCAAACCTCCCTCCTATGATGGGGAGAAGGAGGAAGATGCTGAGGCCTAGTTGTTGAATATGATTAAGTATTTCCAGGTCTATGAATATGAAAGCAATATAAAGGTCAGATTAGCGGTCTACCAGCTACAAGGTAAGGCTACCTTGTGGTGGGAGGAGATGAAAATGGTCCATGCCATTGATGAAAAAACAGTGACTTGGGAAGATTTCCAGGTCAAGCTTAAAAACCGCTATTTGAACGAACGTTATTATGATGATAAAGCAAAGGAATTCCATGAACTTAGACTAGGAAATCTCACTATCGATGAGCTTTTCACCAAGTTTACAAACCTGTTAAGATATGTCCCTTACATTCGAGAAGAGGAGGCAAAGGTGCAAAGGTTTTTGAATTTTTTTCCTGTTGTGTACAAAGAGAAGATCGAGTTCGATAACCCAAAAACTATGGACTAAGTAGTGAGGAAAGCTAGATTATGCTACCAACAATTTAAAATAAAGGGTGAGCATGTTAAACGCTGGATAAACAAAGGTGAAATCAAAAGAAAGAAACAGAAACCAGCTTACTTAAAGAATTTTGGTAGGGATCATCAGCGGAAAAAGTTTAATAAACCAAAAG
Organism: Pinus albicaulis; assembly: GCA_034641835.2. Lineage (NCBI taxonomy): Eukaryota > Viridiplantae > Streptophyta > Pinopsida > Pinales > Pinaceae > Pinus > Pinus albicaulis. Next base: position 42,592 of record JAXQQM020066693.1, on the reverse strand, counting down.
AAAGCCAAACTGCTCAGTCCCAAGTTGGTTCCAGACAACTAGATTGAGAGAATAAGAAGGAAGGCACAGTTAAAATAAGGGAGCCTTTAAAATTTTGGGGTTGTGGAGAACTGCATCTCTTGAGGGATTGTCCCCACCAAAATATTCAGATGGTTAGGATGGATCGAGAAGCGACCACAGTAAATGACATAGCAACAAATATACCCACTATCAGTGCAGCCTTGGAGAACCGACAAGCAGAACACCAAGATACCATGGTCGAAATGGAAGGTAAGATTGTTGACCAATCTGTTACCATTTTAATTGATCCAGGTGCTTCTTTGATTTACATTAGTCCACAAGTGGTAGAAAAATGAAATCTCAAAGATGAAAAATTTCAGCAGTCTCAGTTGGTCCAATTAGCCACTGGCACCAAGAGAAAAGTAACCCATAAGCTACCTCAAAAAGTAATTAAATTAAATGATTTTCAGACATAAGTAAATTTAAACAGTGTGCCCTTAGGCTCATATGACTTGCTGATAGGAATGGACTGGTTGGAAAAGAGAAAGGCTGTGATGAATTGTTGGGATAAAACTCTGCATTGCATAGATGAAGAAGGGAAACATTTTATTCTCAAGGGAAAACCAAAACCAATCTCTGTAAGACAAATATCAACGCTGCAACTAAAAGGAATAGCTAGTAAAGGATATCAAGTATATGCAGTACATGTCAAAGAATTAGGACAGCAACCTAAAGAAAACCTACTGGATACTTTGCCAGTAGTAAGAGAGTTTAAGGAATTTTTTCTAGATGAGATTCCTCATCTTCCCTCCAAAAGAGAGATTAACTTTTCAATCGATTTGGTGCTTGGAGCAACACCTGTTTCCCGAGCCCCTTATCGAATGAGGCCCCCTGAACTCATGGAACTGAAAATACAATTGCAAGAATTGTTGGATAAGTGTTATATCAAACCGAATGTGTCTCCTTGGGGAGAACTGGTGTTGTTTGTGAAAAAGAAGGATGGAACCTTTAGAATGTGCATTGACTATCGTCAGCTGAACAAGTTGACAATTAAAAACAGATACCCTTTGCCCCGAATTGATGATATTTTTGATCAGGTAAGAGGAGCTTCAGTATTTTCTAAGATTGATCTAAGGACTAGTTATCACTAGCTCAGAATTAAGGAGGAAGAGATTAGTAAAATAGCTTTTCGAACCAGGTATGGTCACTATGAATTTGTAGTCCTACCTTTTGATTTGACAAATGCCCTTGCTACCTTTATGTGCTTAATGAACTGTGTGTTAAACAAGTACTTGGATATTTTAGTTTACTCAAAAAGTGAGGAGGAGCACAAAGAGCACTTGAGGATAGTGTTGCAAACTTTGAAAGAAAACCAGTTATATGCCAAATTCAGTAAATGTGAATTCTATAAGGACAAGATCCGATACTTGGGACATATTATTTCTGAACAAGGGTTGGTTGTTGACCCTGAAAAGATAAAGGCTATTAGAGAATGGTCGGTGCCAACTGTTGTTTCAGCAGTAAGATAATTTATGGGGATTGATGGTTATTATCGCAGATTTGTGGAAATATTTTCTGCAATAGCATATCCCATAACTTCACTACAAAGAAAGGGTATCAAATTTGGGTGGACTGAAAAATCCCAAAATAGTTTTGAGCAATTAAAATTAAGACTCACTACAGCCCCTATACTGAAGATTGCATATCCTGATAAAGAATTTGTTGTGTGTACGGATGCCTGTAGAGAGGGGTTGGGAGGAGTTCTGTTGCAAGAAAATTTAGTTATTGCATATGATTCTAGGAAACTTAAGACACATGAACAGATCTATAGTGCATATGATTTGGAATTGGTTGTTGTAATTCATGCCTTGAAGATGTGGCGACACTATCTTCTTGGAAAGAAATTTACATTAATGACTGATCATATTAGTCTTAAATACTTCTTTTCCCAAACTGATTTGAATGCTCAACAATCCAGATGGCTGTATTTTCTGAGTGAATTTGATATAGATATAAAACATATCAGAGGGAAAGTAAAAAAAATTGCTGATGCATTGAGAAGAAATGCTTGCCAAAACATAAACAACATTGGAAGCAGTGCCAATTTTGATTTAGAAGAACTAGTGAAAAAGGTAGCAGACCAAGATCCGAATTATGAGAATCTACAGGTGAAATTAATAAAGAAGGAAATGGTTGAATACACTCAAAACCAAAAAGGTCTGATCTGCTACAAATATAGACTGTACATCCCCAATGTGGAAACTTTGAAAAAATAAATCTTAGATGAATATCATAAACAGCCGTATGTAGGGCATCCTGGATATCAGAAAATGCTAACGGCTTTGAAAAAGAAATTGTTTTGGCCAGGAATGAAAAGAGATGTAGCTGAATATCTAGCTACATGCATGCAGTGTCAACTAGTTAAATTTGAGCATCAGCATCCTGTTGGTATTCTAAATCCTTTGCCGATTGAAGAATGGAAATGGGACACCATTTCTATAGATTTCGTAACAGGGTTACCCAAAACCAAATACCAGCATGACTCATTGATGGTAGTAGTAAACACCTTAACAAAAGCTGCACACTTCATACCTGTGAAATCTACTTTTGGGACAACACAAGTAGCGGATGTGTTCCTGAAAGAAGTAGTAAGGCTACATGGGGTCCCAAAGATGATTGTTTCAGATAGAGACGCTAAATTCACAGCAGCTTTTTTGAAGGGTCTGTTTGGGGGCATGGGCACTAAGCAGAATTTTAGCACTGCTTATCACCCTCAGATATACGGTCAAACAGAGAGAACAAAGCAAATTTTGGAGGATATGTTGAGAATGTATGTGATGGATAGGCCATCAAAATGGGAAGACTACTTGCATTTAGCTGAATTTTTCTATAATAACAGCAATCAATCCTTCATCAAAATGAGTCCATTTCAAGCTCTCTATGGAAGGAAATGTCGTACTCCTTTGAGTTGGAGCCAACCTGAGGATAATTTAATGTTGGGGCTAGATGCTTTACAAGAAATGGAAATAATTGTTAAACAAATACAAAGAAACATCAAGACACCATAAGATCGACAGAAAAACTATGCTGATAAAAAAAGGTTACATCGAGAATTCAAATTGGGGGATCATGTGTATTTGCGTATTAAACCCAAAAAGAGCACACCTTATGCTGGAAGTTGTGCAAAATTGGCTCCTATATATTGTGGGAATTTTGAAGTAATAGAAAGGGTGGGACCGGTGGCCTATAAGGTGGCATTACCGCCCCATGTTAAAGTTCATGATGTGTTTCATGTTTCATTATTAAATATATATATACATGATGCTTCTCACATTTTTGATTGAAATGTGATACAGGTGGAACCAGAAGGCGATTTCCTTCCAAAGCCGATTCAAATATTGGAGTGGGAAGAAATTGAATTGAGGAATCGAGCAGTAGCCAGAGTAAAGGTGTAGTGGAAGCAATTTACTGCTGAAGAAGCTACCTGGGAAAGAGAAGCTGAGATGATGGAAAAATATCCATATTTGTTTGAAAAAATTAACTCTAGTAGTTAGTTGTCAACACCGAGGACGGTGTTTTCTTTCAGAGGGGGAATATGTAACACCCCTAGTTTTATGTTTCCTTCAAGTTAGACATTTTAACTTTAGTCCAAAGGGGAGTGGACCCCCAATGGATAATTATTTCTGGATGTAATTAAGTATTTGATTATGAAAAATAAATAAAATAATTGTGTAGATTGACCAAATGAGAATTATGAGGTCACTTGCCAAATCCATGAGGTATGGAAAGAGGCTAAGACTTTCCCCAAAAATATTTCAAAAATCTTTGAAAGAATTTATTTCTAAATTAGATTTTTGAGGAAAAATCTAGTTTTTCCCAATGAGGTGGACAATAGTTGGGAAGAGGTAAAAAGATGGGAAAAGCAAAAAGCAGCTTTAAAAGTCCCTAAACAAGGGAAGCCTAGGAAAACAGGAAGAAAATCATCCTGTAATTATGGACGCAGAATTAGTAACAGGCTTTGGGGAGAAAAAGCTTAAATAAGCTACTCCTGAACATATTAGAGGTTGGTCAGTTCTTGAGGTGATCTCAGCTCGGAGGTGAGTTCTGGAGATAGAAGGACTCTAAGGTTGGGAGGATTGGTCAATTGCAGAAGTGGTATGCCCATAGTGTTTATGAATCAATGAATTACTTATAATGTTTTCTCTTGTGTTCCATACATTTATAGAATTGTTGGAAGAATTAAATCCTCTCAGTTCTGCATAGTTGTAGGAACAAGAATTATGGGGAAAATCAGCCAAAAGCTCTAAACCAATGACTGGTTTAAATATGAATATTTATGTTACCCCCATAATCCATAAATGTGTAACTTTAATCTACTTCTGTTAAAAATAAAAATAAATCTAAATGAGCAAGAACTAGAAAACGAACATGTATGAAGTGGTAGTTAAAGATGTTGATTGCAAATCTGTAGATTTATTGAAGTAACTGTGCATGTATATCTGCTGATTTACCCTCTACAATAAGAAAAAAATGGAGAGATGAGTACAGTTATTAGAGCTAGACATATTCAGACATCAAAAAGTGGGGTAATTATGTTTTAATAAACCTATAGATAATGCTAGTCTAAGAAATAAACATAAACTGGTGCAGGAATGACATCCTTTACTAGTGAAATGTCCAAACTGAATACTCTATTGGAAAATAGATATAAGGAAACTTATATGAAGTGCAGTCAAATTTTATATGATGTGGAGAATAACAAATATTTCACCCACCAAATCTACATAAAATGCTAGTTAGAGGTGTTAGCTAGAAACTAGATATACTGAATATTTTATAAAACAAAAAAATAATTTCCAGAGTCTATTATTGTTGACACATGTAAACAATACATGGAAATTTTAAATGAAGGAGTAGATGGAGAGTTATACTGCTGGAAGAGTATAATACACATGAACACATAGACCAAGTAGAAATTGTGAATACACAGTCAGGAGACACTAGACTATTGCGGATTTTGGAAACTCTTGTAGCAGAGATACTTATATACATTTATGTTACTACAATGTGGAGGGAACAGAAATGTAAGATAAGACGAGTAAACTTATTATTTCCATCAATAAAAATGAAGCAGATAGTTACTGTAGAAACAAAATTAACATGATTACTAACATGAAATTGCGATCTGGAAACCACTAGAATATATTATTAATCTGTCATTGAGAACAAGGATGGATTATAGATAAATGCATATATCAATTCCAGAACAAAACTAATAAACTAGGCTATCGTGTTTCATAATAACACTACAGAAAATATTTTATCTCAGGAATTACATCACTTGACTTTTTTGTTAACAGTCCTAGTCTCTGGTAAAATTTATTATTACAGTAGTAATTTTTATGACAATAAAAACTTGAATTGTCTAAAAAAATTATGTATAATAACAACGAGAGTGTCTGGCCACACTTCGACTGAGACGTTTTCAATACCGACCTGAAAGTTCAGGGTCGAGCAAAGTCAAGTCTGAGTGAAATACAAATTCACTAAATACCAGTGAAGAAAATTCTGAATGAGATTCAAATTTACCTGAACCAAAATGAGGGCAGTGTGAGAAATAGTAATAACTAGACGATATAATGTTCCACAGAAAATAAAATATTATAACCTGGCATAAGAACAATGGTTACCTTGAAGATTGAAACCCTTTTCCTTCAAAATGACCTGCAAAAAGAATATTTAAATAGTATTAAAAATTCGACTACAAGGTCATTCACCTGGAACGAAAAAGCACAGTGGTGAAAGGTTACAATTGAATCGATTGCATACCTAGGGTATCGATTGCTCATCGAAAGGGAGATGCTTAGAGCCAGGGAAACTCAGCTCGAATAAAACGAGTATGGCCACAAACGACCATGAGGATTAATTCCTACCATACAGTGATTAATTATTAGCACCAAAATTTAGCAAAGGGGTGCTAAACAAAATGCGAGATGTGATGGCGTAATAAAAATCAAGCGCGACAGAGCAGAGAGATTTTCTACAGGAGATTGTTTCATATTAGAATGAGATGGTTTTACAAAATTAAACAAAAATATGTTGGAAAAAAAAAATTAACAACGACTCTAGCACCCTAAATTGAACATATGAATACTGGTGAGGAAAATGTATAAAGTTGTTGTGCAGAGAGAGCATATCCTTATAATTAAGCCATTGAAATGCCAAAATTTACATACTTGAATGACCACGCGATGAACAATAGTTACGCCCAGAAGCCTAAGAGAGCATGACGCTTCGTTTTCCCCAAACAAGCAGAGTCTCGACCACCAGAAGACGGTCAGGAAGAGTGAAGGGTGAAAGAACAATCCCTTGAACAACACAGATATTAATATGATCTCCTCAAATAAAAACCAACAAAACCCTAGCGGATCTGGGCCATCTCCACTATCCAAGTGTCCTCGGATTGATGGTCTACACGCGGATCGATTGGGGAAAATCGAAATGCAATACATAGCCGTCCAACAACATAAATGTAAATCCACTAAAATCAATCCCACAGTACTCAAATGGTATCACATGGCCGACGATAATAAATGAGTAGACATACGTTGCATATTATAAAAATGTAAACAAATAGACCCTTGCATGTAAACGTGACCCCAAGATCTGTCGAGAAATCATCACAATTAAAAATCAACAGAGGACCATCAACCCAAGTTGACACGGAAGTTTTGAACGAGGTTACCAATGCCAATTACATAACTTCAACCTTGCCAAAGAAGCACACATAAGTACCACAACTTTAATGTCGACTATCTCCACAGAGAATCCATCCCAGTTGAAGGTACATGGGATATTCACGGTGCTATGAGTATAATAATCACTCATTGGAAATAATGGTCGCAAGGCCGAAACAAACTTATAAAAATGGTATACGATTTCCCAAAGGGAATAGACCATTTCGGGACTTGAGATAATGTGAGATAATACATTGTATTATAGTTTGGATAAGGGTATGATAATACAAAACAAACAAATAAAATCTCAATCACATAATCCATATGGGTCTGGCGTAGTGATGGTACGAAATAAAAAGAGTAGGTATGGTGAGACTCTATATAAGGGTTTAGGGTAAGATTTTATTTCATAGATAGCAAAATTATATGAATAGAGATAATCTGATGAATTATATGTGGGTAATATATATATATATATATATATATAACAAGGCCCCAAGAACTTATGAGAAGAAAAAAATTACTATGATAGTTAGCAAAGTATGCATACATTAAAAATAGATGAATAGGAAAACCATATTTAATAGAATTTCCCTAATGGTGAAATTCGATGGTAGATTTGAATAGCTGTGATCAATAGAGGAACAAAATTAAATTATCGACCAAAAAAAAAAAAAAAATGGGTCGAAAGGAAGAGACGTTACAAAATATTTCTAACAACAACAATGCAGGACAAAAAAAATCTAGCACATGTCAGTATTCCTCTTAGCCTAAACACAGATATGTTACTAATAACAACATTGCAAGGTAAAAGAAATCTAACATGTGCTATATTTTATTTTAGTGCAAACACAAGCACATAGCAACATTGTAGAGTGAAAGAAATTTATCAAGTGCTAGATTTATCTCTACCACAAATACAAGCATCTTTCCAACAATAGCATTGTAGAGTATATGAAATCTAACACGTGATCAATTTTCTTCCAACACAAACACAAACATGTTTAAAATTGAAATAAATCTAACACGTGCTATATTTCCTTCTAGCACATAACAACATTGTAGGACTCAAGAAATCTTGTGCATGCTATAGATTTATTTCTATCACAAACACAAGCACATTCCAAGGCGAGGGAAACATAACGTGTGCTAGATTTCCTTTTAGCCCAAACATAAGCACATTTCCAATAACAAAATTATAAGGTGACAAAAATCTAATGTGTGTAATATTTCCTTCTAAGATAAACCCAAGAAGACAAGCACATTATAAGGTGAAAGAATTCTAGTGCATGCTAGATTTACTTCTAGCACAAAAACAAACATGTTGAGAACAACAACGTTATAGGGCAAAGGAAATCTAACATGTGCTATATCTCCTTACAACACAACACAACCACATTATAAGATGAAACAAATATAGAACGTGCCATATTTCCTTCTAGCACACACATAAGAATATAACAATATTGTAGTGTTAAATAAATCTAACACACACTAAATTTACTTCTAACACAAGCTAAAGCATATTGCCAATAACAAAATTGCAAGAAAATAAATCTAACTTGTGCTAAATTTCCTTCTAAAATATTAACATGCATATTTCCAATAACAACATTGCAAGGTCAAGGAATCTAGCATATTTCCTTCTAGCACAAACAACTAGATTGCCAACCACAACATGGCATTTTGAAACAAATGTGGTGCATGCTAAATTTACTTCTAGCAAAAACACAAGCACATAAAAAGCATTGTAAGGAAAAAAATATCTAGCATGTGCTAGATTTACTTTTAGCAAAAACTCAAGCCTATTTCCAACAACAACATTATCAAGCAAATGAAATCTAACACGTGCTAGATTTCATTCTGTCATAAATTAAAGTACATTGATAATAACAACATTGTAAGATGAAAAAAATATAATGAGTGATATATTTCCTTCTAGCATAAATAAGTGCACATTGTCGATAACACGATTGCAAGGTGAAGGAAATCTAACCCATGCTAAATTTTCCTATAGCAAAAACATGAGCACATAACAACATGGCAGGGTTAAAGAAATCTAGCTCTTGTTAGATTTACTTTTTGCACAAACACAAATATATTGCCAAAAGAAATATTGCAGGGAAAAAATAAATCTATTTTGTGCTATATTTTCTTCTACCATAGATACAAGGAATTCTCAATAGAAACACTGAAATGTGAAATAAATCTAACATGTGCTAATTTACTTTTGGTAGAAAGACAAGCATATTGCTAGCAACAAAGGTCCATGCCAAAATAAAACTAGGACATGTTCAATTTTCTTGTAGGATAAACACAAACACAATGGAAATAATAAAATTACAAGGGGAATGAAATCTAACATGTGCTACATTTCCTTTTAGCACAAACAACCAGATTGTCAACAAAAATATGAAATTAGAAAAATTTCCAGGATTTGTGGGTTTTTTCTCCATGAAGTTGCATAAAAAATGCAGTAACAACTGTTTTGAATAGGGAACCAAACGATGCGAATTTACTCATATGTAACTTGGGGTTGGGTTCTAGTGGCTTGGTAGAGCACTAACTTGTTTAACACAGGGGTCTCACCAAATAATGTTGGACCATTTTCATGGATCTCTAAATCTGATCTAGAGAGAATACTATAAATATTCTGCATTTAGTAAATATTTTTAACCAACATAATATAAAGTTGGAGCAGACGCTTGTATATTTAACACTGGTTCTATTGGGTAGCAATGTAGTGCAGATAAGCCCTTGTTAATATGGCTTGTTTGAGTATGTAGAGCTATTGCTTCTCCATTTTGGCTTTGCGTATCTCAAATTACAGAGAGGTGAATATGTTTCAGCTATGGGAAGGGGTGGATTTAAAAGAAGAAGGGTAAACATGTCGGTATACTAGTCTTACATTATTTTTGCATACAATGGTACTTTGATACCTATAATATTAATGGCCCAAATAATATTTCAGCTACTTCAAATAATCAGTAACTACTAGGTGGCATGGGGAACCCCTACAAAATAAAATGAGAGTTCCCCTCTTAGAAACTCCCTTCTCATTATCACTTATGTTGCCTTGAAATTAAGCAACTCTTTGTGCATTCTTATGAGTTGTATGCTTCTTTCTCTAGTTGGACTTAAAACTAGAAATCAACTTTTTAGCAATCTACACAAGTTTATATTTTGTGCACAAATGTCCTTTGATGCAATTCCATTTTGGTGAACACAAAATCAAGCATCAATTGATCAATAGTGGACACATTGATTCCTACACAGCCATGAGCTTTGGATTTTTCATTTATACAACTTTTGTGGATCATTGTAGTCATGTCTCAGATTTCTTGGCTGGTATTCATTGTGTTTATACTAGTGGGTTCAACTTGTATATGGTATCATCAATATTATATACCATCAACTGGGGAAGTGTCACGGTTGTCATTAGTTTCTAGAGCTCCAATCGTACAAAATTTTGGAGAATAAATCTCTGGAGCAACCGCCATTAGAAGTTTTGAGCAGGAGTCTTGGTTTATGGAGATTAATCTATAGTTGATTGATATGTATACTAGACCTATTCTCCACAATATTGGGGCCAATGAATGGATTATTATTCTGATGCATTTTCTATCAAATCTCTGTTTACATTCTCTGTAATATTCCTAATGGAAATTTACAATGATAAGCAAATCAAGCATAGTAAAAAAAATAAACATGAAAAATTTACAGCACATTAAACACCCATAAATCTCCATAAACTGTCTTGAACTGAGCCATTCTATTAATATAAATGTTGGGTATGAAGGTAAGATCAAAAAACATGCACCTAGGCTTGCCCAGAGCAAGCTAACAATGTCGAGGTGATGAAATCGACTACTCTAACATGCAATGTGGTTGTCCCCAACAATCTCTCCACAAACCCAGTGACAAATTGCATTATTGGCTTAAAAAAATGGTTGCTAGGGTTCCTCTGGTGCTCAAAAATTTTCAAAAAATTAACCTCAGACTCTCCTCCAATAACCCAAAAAACCCACAAAGGAATCAGCTAAATGTTGACCTCAGAATTTTGGCCCAATTTACCCCCAACTCCTCTAGTTGTTGGCTAAGTTGGGACCCCTGTTTGACCCCTCAAATATGCCCAGAAAATTCTACCAAATTATTTCTGAGATCCTTGCGAAAAACCTAGAAAAATTCCAGAAAGGGCTTGCTCTAGTTTTGATGCTCAAAAATTGACCTCAAAATGCTGGCCCTCCTCCACAAGAAAAAACTGTAACCTGTAGCAGATGTTGGGCTTTTTGCTCCACCAAAATGCTGGAAAATCCCTCACGATTTCCCCAATCTAATTCCAAACCACCCCAACTCCTCAATCCTTTTCACAAGCAAATTGTTGGCTTTTCCTCATCAACTCCTCCAATAGCCCTTGTGTACTCTCCCCTTTTTGCATCATTGGAGTGTCTATAAGCTCACCAATCATTGTCCATGTGAGTCTAACACCTTCATGATCTTGCTAGCTTCCCCAAAGCTAGCCAAGATCAAGCTTTGATACCATTGTAAATTTTTACAATGATAAGCAAAGAAATCATAGTAAAAGAAACAAACACACATAATTTAAAACACATTAAATACAAAGAAATATCCATTAACTGCGCTGAGTTGAGCCATTTTATTTATATAAATGTTGGGTACCAAGGTAAGATCAGAAAGCATGCACATGGGCTTGCCCATGGAAACCTAACAATGCCCAGGTGATGAAATCAACTACTCTAACAAGCAATGTGGTTGTCCCAACAATATCTACGCTAACCTAGTGAAAAAATGCAGTGTTGACTATGAACAATGGTTGTTAGGGCCTCATCCAGTGCCCATAAAATTCCAAGAAATTAACCTCGGGTTATCCTCCAATAACCCACAGAAACCCATGAAGGAATTGGCCAAATGTTGGCCTCAGAATTTTGGCACAATTTCCCCCTAGCTCCAGCTGTTGGTTGAGTTGGCACCAAAATGTTAGAAAATCCCCCACAATTTCCTTTCTTGCTCCTTTCTTGCATCCGAGCTGAACCATAAATGTGTGGTATCCTCCCAGCTACCAAAGATGAGTAGAATTTGCCTCCCTAGGGTGGCACTCGTGGACCACTGAAGAAGAGGGTGAACTAGCCCCCACGAAATACTGCGTAGTTTTGGGCAAGATGACAGAGGCCCCTGCTCCAGAAATTTGTACTGTTGTGGAAATACCTCATGATATTGTCCCACAAACAAGGAAATCTCATACACCAATTTGGTGTATGGCTTAGTCATGACCTTAAAATTAGATAATAATAATAATAATTTACATGGTTCAAATCACCTATTCATCCAATAAAATTTTCCAAATTTTTTTATCTACTGAACACATGAAAAATCTAATCCACTCTTATATAAATCCATTAGAAGCACCCCCTCTTCCAAAAACAAACTCTGGTATCCATCCATCTATAAAACTCAAATCCACATGTTTTAATCCATTGCAATTGAAATATCTAAGCAAAAGGTTACAACCTTGGATGTGCTTTACAAAATGATATGTTTATCCATCCCCACAAGAACTTTTGTAAACTCTATGACACCATAAATGTCTTCTCCAACCAGCTCTAGAAATTCTCCTCTGCAGCTTACTTAGAGGACACAATATTATTTCAAATTTTATTGCAATTACATTTTTGAAAACTATCTAGATTTGTATGTTGTATGGGAGGCAAGTGATGCTTAATTTGTAGGTTCAATAAATAACATGTATTCATCCCCAAATATTGCAAGGACTATTCTCATCCTTCTTGAAGAATGGTGTTGTATTGTCGTAGATGGTAGTGCTTTAATTGTTGGGACAAAATTATTTATAATAATGAATCTTTAAAGCTTGTATGTGCTGATATACATCCAATGTTGATGTTGGAAGAATTTATTTCGTACCTTATTCACCACACTATATACCTATGACTTCAGCCTTTCTACAAACTCGCATTCCAAACTCTTTCTACTAGTAGTTTGTAGGACAAGACCAAATGCTTGTGGCTATGCATAATAGGCACATTGGTCAACATCTCTAGTCCAACTTCAAATAAAGTTTTCTTTGACTTTTGAATCCATGTGATATCCAAAATAAATTCATCATGTCATTTTCAATAACTCTTCATTTGATTCTTCCTAATATGCATGTGATCTCCAATGTACTGAATATGGGGAAAGGCCTATAACTAAAGCCTGCCAATATCTATCTGCAAATTTGAAACACTTTCACCAACCTCCTTCAATACCTTCAGCATTTTTTGAACAACTAAGAGATGCGATTAGTTGATACATTTACTGCAATAAGGGAAATGCCAGAAAGCCTTGAATTAATTTCCTCCTGCTGCTATAATTATGCTTTTGACACATTAAATTCATTGCAATTCTTGTTTAATTGTTGCTAAGAAAGGAACTGCCTCTATATTTCTTTCCTATTTTCCTTAGCAAACTCACAACAATATCCATATTTATGCACCTTATCAAACAATGCAAATCTGGGATGTTGTGGGATGGGAAACTTGTCCATCATTTCTCAACACCCAGAAAACATTTTTAGATTGCAATTCTTCTAAAGGATGCACAATGTTGACTAGCATGCAGCAATTTGTGAGGAAACTCTCATTTGTACATGCATAAGAAAGAATTATAAAGTATATAGGAGGACCAAATGAGATGAATTGATAGATTACCCATTAATATCAAAGGGTAACATTTGATTGGATATTCTCTTCCAGGTTTCCATCTTCTAGTTGACATCAAACAAATTGGCTTATGATCATACGTAGGTCAGCCTAGCCTTAACTTATTTACTTCCGAGAATGTTTCTTTTCTTCTATCATTGTACTTGAATGACATGTAAAATGACAACCCCTCTGAGGAGAGTCAATGTCAGTAACAACTTGTCTTTCAAGCCCTTTTTCTTTTCTGAACTCATTGTCAGTAAAAGAAGTCAATGCATCTTTAATTGTCTTTGTGCTCTTTACAAGGCTTATTCCCATAACATGGACCTTCATGTGTCCATCAGTATTTAAATATTCTGTGATGCCAACAACTTTAGGTTAAGGTCATGTTTTAGGTGCTAAACGAGCATCAGCATGGTTATCATACCCGCTACACATAAATATTTTTGGGCTTTTGAGTTGCTTTGCTCTGAGAGAAATTGATCAAATACATTAATATCACACATGAGTTTTTCAACAAAAGAGTGAATATATTGCTTTTCCAGCAAGCACCAAAAGCTCTTGCATTTTTTATACCATTTGGTATAAAATATAACAAGTTCCCTCCTTCCCAGTGATAATGGTGCTTCTCATTACTCATAAGTAAAACAAGAGAGTGAGCGATATTTTTTTTCAGAATGCCTTAATTCCCTCTCTAGAGAATAACCAATGGAGTCCTCTGTTTTGATCATTTTTAGTCACATATATTTTACTTGGTATCCAATTCCCTCCCCATCCCATTCCTGGACATTTTTGGTATCCATATCCTTCCCCATCCCATTCCTGGACATTTTTGGTATCCAATTCCTTCCCCTTCCCCTTCCTGGACATCTGAATAGCTCAATATTTGTTTAACACAAAAGTTATTGTCTATTCATATAAAATATCATGTGCCAAAGTTATAGTGGTTAAGAGATTGAATCCACTTTTCATATGTAATGAAATCGGTTGAGGGATTGAATCCACTGTAGGAGTATATGCACCTCCATAGGAGGAGTGTTCTTGCCACCAAGAGTGTTGGTTCTCTACTTTTTGGTAAAGAGGAAAAATAAAATGACCACTTCTTGAAAGGATTCATATATCAACAAAAGCGTATGACAAAAAAATTAATCTAGAGAGGGTTTTAAGGGGTTTTACTCATGGCATATGATTTCGAGGAGTGCGAGGAAAAATTGAAAGGGAGGAAGGGACATTGTGTGTGTCGGGGGATATCAAAGGTATGGAAAGAAAAACAGCATTGAAGTGGGCATGCAGAGTTCTACAGAGATGTTTTAGTGCTGCTACTGCTAAGCCCACTGTTGGATGCTGCCAAGTCCCTCCCTGATTAGGGAATTGGCTAAAATCTATTAGCAACACAATAATTTCTACAAAATCACAAGCATCAAGCTCAAAAAAGATTGTTGTCATGGAAAGACATGGGGGATTTTCCACATAAATGGGGAACCTACAACAACGACCCCTGTAAGGATTAATGGTGCAAACAAACGTGTATGGAAATTGATTAATGATGTCCTTAAGAAGAATTCTGAGACTACACTGAAATGTAGATTAGTGATCTGAACATGTGAAGTCAATGCTAGAGTAAATTTTCATTTGTTCCATTGGTTTTTATTAAACTCGATTTGCAAGCTTGGGAGACAAGATTTATTTGGAAGCTAGAAATTTTGAGGCAGGAATAATCTAGTTGGCTAAAAGAATATGTTTATGCATCAATTATTACAACATTTGTTTTCTCTGTTGCACCCACATTTGTCTCTGTTTCTACTTTTGGTACATGTATGCTTATAGGAGTGCCTTTGATAGCGGGGATAATTCTTTCTGCACTTGCAACCTTTGAGAATTCTTGAGTTGAATGATATGCATGTGAGATATAGTTATATATGTATACTTCAGATAGCTACCAAAATAAATATACTTCCAAAATCTACAAAAGGAATTCTCCCTACTGAATTGACTGATACGTAGACTAGATCTACTCTCCACAATGTTGGTGCCTATGAGTGGCTTGGTATTCGAATGGATTTTCTATCAAATATTTTGTTTGCATTCTTTTTGGTGTTCCTCATTCACTCTCCCAAAGATGTAATTAGACCAAGAATTGCAGGGTTGGTAGTAAAATGACCCTTACATGCATATTTCATTACACTACAACACTTTCCTTGCTGAAAATTGATCCTTTAAATAGAATGTAGCTCTATATTATTCCCAATTATTTCCACCACCTTCCTATACACTATCAACAGTTGATAGAACAACAAGGAGACCAATACTTTTCATTTCGAAAGAAATACCACCTATCACAGTATCAATAGTTTCAAAAGGGAATCGGTTTCTTTATACCAGAGATGCCAAAGTTCCTCTAAGGGGTACTCCTTTGCGGAAAATATTATTAGACTTTGTGGATGGTCCATATATGGGAAACAAGAAATGCACTCTAACAACCTTGCAATCTGTGCCTCCTCCTTGTAAATTTATGTAAAGTGTTATATAACCTTTCTCATAATTCAACCTAGCTAGTTGTCTGCCACTGCATTTTTACCTCAAAATATCATTTCTTTGGAAATGGCTCTAAGGTTTGTATAAAATTATGAGCCCATATTTAAATAGGAACCTCCTATATATCCTAATGACTTTGCAGTAATACAAGTGGCCCATTGTATTGGAAGTACCACCGAATTATAGGGTCTGGTCGACAGAACTGCATTCCAAAATGTCATTAGTTAGTGGAGCCCCAATTTCTGGTAGGACGTTATCATTTAGTGCCTCTATCATATCATGCCATGAATGCAACGTGATTTGATGTGCTTACCCACCATTGCATAGGGTTATTTTCCAAATGCATGTACAGTGTTGCAACCCTTTTCTCAGCCACCATATACTCCACCGCTTGTTCCAAAGCTTCTTCCATGGTGTCAATTGTGCCATTAAACTGAATATGTTCTATGCTCTCCACTAATCCACCTAGCTATTTTCAACATCATGCAATGCCAATAAGTTTTTTCAATCTATTGAAGGGTGCTTAAAATCGACCACCTGTTTTTATTTAATATAACAGTTAATACATTATCAATAAAAGTCAGCTTTGTTTAAGTTTCCCATCGAATGGCCCTTTTCAAATTAATAATGAACACAACACTAGATAATTTGAAAAAAAAAATTTCTACATATAAGATAAGATTGTCGATGTCTATTTCTTCGTTCCATGGATCCATATTTGGATATATTTCCCTCGACACAATAAAGAAGTTGCATTAGTCATAGAATTAAAACATTTCAGAATAAAAATATTTAACGATATTTGAAAGTAGAAAGAAATTAAAATTGTGGATAAACTATTCGTACAAAAACATGAATGTGTGCAGATACAAAAAACACTCCATGTGGAAATGATGCTTAGAATAGAAAAATGTTTTCCTATCAAATAGTTACAACCCTGTGAGCTTAAACTTTAAAACATTCATATGCATTGATATTTGTGCAATTAAGGTGAACATAGAATATCCTCTACTCCTTTCAATACTATGTTTTGTTTATGATCAAACGACTCATCCTTGAGCACCAATTACACTGTGTATTGGCTTAGAGCCAGCACTAACTATTATTATGCTCTTCTTATTCTGAATATCTTAAGGTAGATAAGAAATCATTTGAATCTCATTTCTTGGGGACGCCTGGGTAACTAGGACCAAGCACAAGAAAATATGATTATAGAAGTAATTCCTATTATGTCAATGCCATGCCTCGGACATGCTTTGATGATTTATATCAACCATGTTCACATTTATTCATTTATTATGGATACTATTGCACTAGATGAGTTATCATTTGGAGTTGATGCTTCAGGGGTGTTTAGGTAGCTACTATAACTCCCAAGAAAGTATGATGATCTCTTTGATTCCTATGATTTGTTGAGCCCTTAGTTAAACTAAGAGGGGGGCTGAATCAGTTTAACACATACATGGACTTTTAAAACTTTTCCCTTAAAACTTATTTACATCTTCATTTCATGATCAACTTAATATGTGATCAATATTAATTTGTGAGCAACAAGTATCAAGTAGATTTGTTAATGTAACAACAGTCTTAATATGTGAGCAACAAGTATTAAGCAGATTAGATAAACCACATCAACACATAGACATCATGCACAGAGACACCAGATATAAGTGGAAACCCATAAAGGGAGAAAACCACATCTTATTATTGTTGTGATGCAAAGGCAAGCTCCAACTCCCTCTCACCACTGATTTTCTGTAGGCTCCAACCCATAGGAGGCTCCTACCTCAATTTTGCAAGCTACAACTAACAAGGAAGCTCCAACTCCCATCAATTTTCTGTAGACACCAACCTACAGGAGGCTCCAACCTCAGTCAGCTACAACTGACATTTTATCAAGCTACAACTTGATGTGGAAGCACCAACTCCCATCTATTTTCTGCAGGCACCAACCTACAAGAGGCTCCTAATTCAGTCATCAATAACTGACATCTATCAAGCTACAACTTGATAGGGAAGCTCCAACTTCCTTACTCGTTCAAAAGAAAAACACTTGCTGATTTACCTTTGGATATCAGCTATGTTCTGTACCTTCTCTTCTGCTGTTCAATAGTCCTCATATCTGTCGTTAAATCATTTTTTCATCTTCTCAGATTCACTATCAACTCCTCCTTCTTCTCTGCCTCGCTGCTTCATTTTTGCATTCTCTGAATTTTCACAAAGTCTCATTTTGCTCCTCCTTCTTCTTATCTTCTCTGCCTCAGTTCCATACTCTGCATTCTCTATATTCACTCTCTCTAACCTCTTACAACTTTCTTATTTTCTTCAACTCTCTTCAATTCTGCTGCATAGTCTCTTCTTCTCTCACTATTTTATACAAAATAGCTTCATCTCTGTTTGTACTCTAGTGGGAATTTGAAATGGACAACCATGTCTCTTTGCCTTCTGCCTTCTTATCTCTTTTATCCGCTCATTCAGAAAATATAACTGTAGGTACCAATTTAACATTACAGTGGGATATTTTTTCTCTTCCGAAGACTTGCCAATGCATCACAACAATATAAATTAAAATCATTTACATTCAATTATAATGAAAACTCCAGCTCACTCGTTCAGCCGCTTGGCTCACTACGCATTTGCCTTTTCTTTGACTGTGTCTTTGTCCCTTTCGGCTCTATTTTTTTCCTTATTCACTATCACAGGGTAACGACCATCTGTCATACATATGTAACTGTGCTTTTTATATCAAGCTAATTTATTCTAGGCACAATAATAA
This sequence comes from Pinus albicaulis, assembly GCA_034641835.2. Taxonomy (NCBI): domain Eukaryota; kingdom Viridiplantae; phylum Streptophyta; class Pinopsida; order Pinales; family Pinaceae; genus Pinus; species Pinus albicaulis. The sequence goes on along the minus strand of JAXQQM020066693.1, from coordinate 23,828 downwards.
AAAGAAGTTTTGATATGTGCTCTACCGTGGTGTAACTACTATGTATCTGTAACAGTGCCTTTTATATATAACACAACTTCAGCACTCGGCATAATAGTAAAAGCCTGTTTAACATATAAAATTCCCTTTTGGGCCCACCTTCCAAACTTTTTTTTGTGCTCCGATGTGATGAGTCTCCTTCGATGACTTCCGATTGCGATTACACCCTTTGCAGTTGTTCCGATGCGATTAATCACAATCGCAAATTTCATTGGTATGTTCCACTGCTCAGCCTTCGTGCCAATGCGATGGCCCCACACTGCATATATATATATATATATAGATGTTCTCCAACAGAATTTAAAGACCCATGAATTCCCTTTAGTGAATGCCCAGCACGCACCTCATTTTCTATAAGTTTCGACTTTAGCACAATATATAAATATATCACCATGTATGCATATTCCCCGAGTCAAGTGTTATAAACATTGATATAAGGGGTCAATTCCATTTAATCAATAGAATATCATTTATCTGGGCCCACTTGCCACGCTTTTCGATGCTATATATTACTCCTCAACTTCTTCCGATTGTGATTGATCGCAATCACAATTTCCATTTGAATGTATCAACATTCCAATGCTCCGATTCAATCAATCATTGTTTATCGGAACTCAAATATGTATGATTTGCAGTTTATATGCCCATTGGGTCCGGGCTTCAATCGCAATCGCAACTTTTTGTTGCATGTTCCGATATGCCTATACTCCGATGCTCCGATGCGATTAGGCCGGAATTCAAATACGTGTTAATCACAGTTTATACGCCCATCGGGTCCGGGCTTCAATCACAATCGCAAATTTTGGTTGCATGTTCTGATATGCCTATACTCCGATGCTCTGATGTGATTAGGCCGGAATTCAAATACGTGTTAATCACAGTTTATACGCCCATCGGGTCCAGGCTTCAATCGCAATCGCAACTTTTAGTTGCATATGATCCGCTGCTAACCTTTTTCCAATGCGATTGATGAGGGTCCCACCATATAAGGCTTTTTCTTTTGATAGAACCTTTGGTTCTTTAGATCTCGCGCTACATATAAAATGTATATGCTTTGGACCTTTATATATATATATAAGGCGCATCATATGTATCTCACTGCATATATATATATAAGCTTCCGCTTCTGTCTTTAGTATATCCTAGCTGGAGTAGCGATTCTCGGAATAAGGTTTATATATACTTTGCGCTTGGGTTAGAAGTTAAGATTCAGGAATATTATGTATCCTCCCACTTTTGATGACGATTCCCAAAATAAGGTTTATATATATACATTGCTGCTTGGGTTAAGACCCCGGAATTGTGTTAGTGTATCCTCCGACTAGGTAATGATTCTTCGAATATTACGTAGGTTTCCATAAAAAATGGCTCGCTCGTCGTGATAACGGCTCTACCGCTCTCGCTTTGATAATAGCTCTCGCTCTATATTCGCTCGCTCTCCGCTGCCTTAGCCGTGCTTCTTTCGTCTCCGTTGTTAAGCTGCTTTCCGACCATTGACCTGCCACATTTCGACATATTCTTCCGTCCGTCTCTCCTTTTGTTTATTTGTTTCTCCCCGTCTTTCTCGCTCCTTTGTCTGTCTCTGTCTTTTCTGCCTCCATTTCCTTATTGCTGGTTCAGGTACTTCTCCTTTGCCACATAGTTTATTCAACTCTGTTTATAAACCCTAATAGACTCACAATCATCCATGCACAGTAAATTGCACATAGGAGCCATTTATACTCCCAATTACAGAGTCTCATCATACTCATGTAATGTTGAACAATTCCTCCCATATACAAATGAACTACCCACAAACACTTTTCTTGTTCTGTATAAACTTTTCTTCTCTTAATCTCCGCCTTTTCAAAATCCAATGGCCCTCATTTGTCTACTACTTCCGACTTTAATAGCTCGCTTTGCGAGTCCTCTCGCTCTTTTTTCAAAATCCAATGGCCCTCATTTTTTCCTCACTACTCGCACTCAATAGCCTCTATGCTTCTTTGCTATCCTCTACTCCTTGACTAATGCTACTTCTTACTTCTCTTTTTGTTGTCTTTGCTACTCCTCTTTTTTCCTCCTTTGCCCTTTTCGAATGATTTTTCGTGTGGATCGTGTGCTCCTCCTTTTTCATATATCCTTTGACATCAATGACAAATTTCCATCAGTTTATGTTTCTTGAAATAATTCAGAGTCCATGTCCAACTTGTCGATCCCTCCTTTCTTTTCATTTAATTTTAGTGCCATATTGAAGTCCCCTGCTATGATTTTGAGGGGAAAACGTATGGCTTCAATGACTTTTGTGACCATGTTTATCATCTGTATTCTTTTCGCAACCCTTTGGGGGGCATATATGTTTATTACATAGATATTTTCATTGGAACCAATGATATTTACAACTATGGTGATTGAGTTTCTTGTTGTAATAGACAAGGTTAGCAAATTGAGTGAGCTTTTTCAAAGAGTTGCTTGTCCTCCTATGACCCCAAAATCCAAGTTGGCTATGTAGTTGTAGTTATTGAAGCAATATTTTTGGAGAGTGTTAAGGTTTTCCATGGTAAGCTTGGTCTCTTGAATGAGAACTATGTTTGGTTTGTCTGTAATGATTCTATGTTTTAGGACTCTTTTTTCCACGAAAAATTTAGGCATATTATATTCCAAGAGATACAATTCATAGAAACAGGTGGGGGTTTAAAGTAAGAGCTCTTACCTTGCCTTCATTGAGCAGTCTTGCTCCGAGTTCTTGTAGAAGCTGGCTTGTGGTTTTTCTTCCTCACTTTCTGCCAGGTCCTTTGGTGTTGTATTGATATACTATCATGTTTTCAAATATTCCTTTATGTGTTAGGTTATTCGAAATTTCCCTGACCGTGCCTTATTTTAGTTCTTCTTGTAATAAGTATGCTCCCTCTATTTTCTAAATGTGCTCCTCAGGTATACCTTTTAGGCCACATTTTCCCATTCTTCTAAAATAGATTTTAGATCCACTCCTTCAAGGTCTTCCTCTATTGTGTGGTCTTATAGTGAGGTTTCCTATGATGCTGGTTCCATATCTGTGTCCTCTAGAATATAGTCTTATTCTTCTTGCTAGTGCTTGAATTGTTCCATTTGTGTCTAAGTGTGATTATTCAGGTGTTGGACGTTTTCTAGATTGTCTTCCTCATTTTTGTCCCCTAATGTTGGTTCTTCTTACTCTTCCTATAGGGCTTCAAATTTGTTTTTTTTTTGGTTACTTGATAATGTCCCTGTTTTCTCTGTTGCTTCCTATTATGTCTATTTTTTGGTCCCACCTTGGTGAACCGTTGTTCTTCTGATTTATTTTGAGCTTGTGTGTTTTTCTGTTTTTATTTGTTTGGGGGGCATTCTCTGAATAGATGTTCGTGCTCATGCAATTTCCTACAGGGGAATGGTATGTGATCATAATCTATATTTTGAAGCCAAGATTCATCACTGAAGACTAGCTTTATTACTTCTGGTAGAGCTCCTAAAACGTCCAAGTAAACACAGATTATGACATAGGAGACATGGTAGCCATTTCCTATTCCCTATGACATTTTTATATATTCTCCTATCTCATATCCAATCCCTTTAAACATAGATGGAGACTAGTAATATGTGGGAAATAAGTAGAGTCTGACCCAGAGTGGTACTCTCGTAAAATCCGCCTTTTCCGAAATCAAATTCTCCTTCTAGTAGCGCATGTATAGCCCTTCCGAGTCAAGGAAGTATGGGCCTCCTTCGAATATCTTGTCTTTGTCTTCCATGAGGTAAAAAATGACCATAACGAATCCTTTGGACCTCAGTTGTAATCTGATCTCTCCTTTAGGTTGTCATTTTAACTGAATCCACTAGTCCAAGGACTTTTCAGTGGGAAAGATGCCCATGAATTTGCATGATCGTGTGCTCTTGCATAAAGCCTCGATAGGCTAAAACATTTGGGTCTTGGATTTCCAGAACTGGTATCTTTGTTGCCTTGGGTTTGCAGTTTTTATTGGTCTTTGGAGTGGTTTCTTGGGGCCTTCCCACCTGGGGGTGGTGAGGGATTATCTTCAAACCTTCATGTGATTTCAATGCTTGTTTTGTGACAGATCTCGATGCTTTCTTGTCACTTTCTGAGATTCCATTTGTTTGTTTGTTAGCTTCAACAAATTTGATCTGTCTAAAAGAGTGAAAGGCATTATACGTTGTTAACCTTGTGAAGAAGGAGACTTCAAGCTCCTTATTTTTTCCTATGATCATGTCATGAAAGGGGGAGGGGGGGATGCTTGCCCTCTCCGACCTCTGCCATGGTCTGAACTGTGAAAAATAAAGAAAAGAAACCCTAGCCTACCGCAAGAAGAAAACTATTTTGGGAGTTTCTTGCATATAATTCTCTGTGTCCATTCCTATTATAAATTTTGTTATCATGCCATAATTTTTTTATTAAATCTAATATTATTATTATTAAATTTAATAACTTTGTATCATTACAATATTAAATTTAATATGATATTCAAATTTTTATATTATAATACATATTAATATATAATGATATATCTTAACTATAGATATATATATGGAGGGAAGAACAAAGACATAAATTGATAGAGGTGGAGGGATAGAGGAAGTAACAAGGGAGAGATGGAGAGAGAATGTGTATGTTTTGGGGTGGGATAGAGACGCACAGAAGGAGAGATGGAAGGGAGGGGGAAGAGAATGAGAGAGGGAGGGAGATAGTGACAAAGTTGGAGGGTGAAGAGAGAGAGAGAGGGGGGAGAGATGCAAAGGGAGAGAGAGGAAGGAAGATAGAGAGAGAGAAAGTGAGAGAGATATGGAGAGAGGGAGGGAGAGAGAGATGGATTTGGATGGAAAGAGAGGGGGAGGTAAGAAGAAACAAAAAGAGAGAGAGGGAGTGATAAGGGAGATAGAGAGATAGGGAGAGAGGAGATTAGGAAGAAAGAGAGATAGACAAGGGAGAGAGAGAGTGAAGGGGAAGAGAGAGGGAGAAGAAGAGGAAGGGATATATGTGTGTGTGTGTGTGGAGAAAGAGTGTGTATGTTTTGGGGGGTGATATAGAGAGACAAAGGAGAGGCAGAGGGAGATAGATATATAGATGGGAGGTGAAGAGAGAGAAGAAGAGAGATATAGAGAGAGGGATGGACAGATAGATATGGGGTGTGTGTGTGTGTGTGTGTTTGGGGCATGAAATAAAGAGACAAAGAATGAGATATGGAGGGAGATATAGATATATATTGGGGGGGGGGAGGGGAGGCAGGGAAGAATATTTCTTGTACTATATGCATTGATTTCAGTGTAGATGATGATTTCTAATCCTATTTGATCGCTTGCACTAGATGCATTGATTTCAGTGTTGATTTCTAATTATATTTGATTGTTTGCACTAGATGCATTGATTTCAATTTAGATGTTGATTTCTAATAATATTTGATTTCTTGCTCTAAATGCATTGATTTCAGCGACGATGTTGATTTCTAATATTATTTGATTGCTTGCGCTAGATGCATTGATTTTAGTGTACATGTTGATTTCTAATTATATTTTATTTCTTGCACTAGATGCATTGTTTTAAGTGTAGTTGTTGGTTTCTAATCTTATTTTATTACTTGCATTATATGCATTGATTTAAGTGTAGATGTTGTTTTCTAATCCTATTTTATTTCTTGCATTAGATGGATTAGATGTTGTTAATCTTAAGACTGTAAATTATTTATAATATTTTTCAAGATTAAGATTTCTTGCACTAGATGCATTGATTTCAATTTAGATGATTATTTCTTACCTATTTGATTACTTGCACTATATGCATTGATTTCAGTGTAGATGTTGGTTTCTAATTATATTTAATTGCTTGCACTAGATGGATTGATTTCAATGTAGATATGGATTTCTAATCCTATTTCATTGCTTGCACTAGATGCGTGGATTTCAGTGTAGATGTGGATTTCTAATTCTATTTGATTGCTTACACTAAATGCATGGATTTCAGTGTACATGTGGATTTCTAATCCTATTTGATTGCTTGCACTAGATGCATTGATTTCAATGTAGATGTTGATTTCTAATATCATTTGATTGCTTGCATTAGATGCATTGATTTCAATGTAGATGTTTTTTTCTAATCCTATTTGATTGTTTGCATTAGATGCATTAGATGTACCAAGAATTAAAATGAAAAAGATGTGCAAAATCAATCCTCCTACAAAGTGCAAATTAATCCTTGACAAGATCGCCTCCATTCTTCATCACCAACTAATTACTAATAGAAAATTACATATATTCAAAATGTATTCAAAATTACTAATACAACAATGGCATACAACAATGTATTCAAAATATTTATAAGAGGAAAATATATATTTATAAATATCAAAACAAATTAAAATAATCTTGAAGAAGATGTGATAATTGTTTGGAGAAACAAATAATTGAAGATTTTATAAATTTGGCCACTCATTAAAAAAAATAAAAATGCATTATTTCTTGACTTAAAAATAGACTATAGATAATAATAAAATAAAAATCATGGAAATATTTTTGAAGGAAATAAATTATTTCAAATATAAAAAAAGAAACAAATTATTGCAAGAGTAATCTTAATGCATTAAATTATTAAAACTACTCTTCAAGATATATGTTGTAAGATTTGGAGGAACACTATTTAGAATTAATTAGTTGTCAAAAGTTGTGATACCTAAAATTAAATGAAATAGATGGGCAATATCAATCCTCCTCCAAAATATTGACAAGATTGTCTCCCTTCTTCATCACCAACTAATTACTATTAAACAATTACATACACATAAAAATATAACAAAATTGTAACATTCACAAACATTACCATCCAAATCCAAACACATAAACACACAAACCACTCAAAGTATCACAAACTTACAAACCATTCAAGGAAAGCAACGCATACCAAAATAAAGAAGATAATGATATGGCCATGCCAAACAAAGAAAACATAATGTGAATTTTGAGTTTTATCTCAAACATATGCATAATAATGATAATCTAAAAATGTGACATTGTTGCCCTCAACTCAAACCAACTTAGATCCATCTAACACGGGATCTATCATGTGTCTAGAGGGATCAAATCCTCAAGTTCTACACACCAAAAAGAAGGTTTGCACCATGAAAGTTTTGATCGCTCTTGGTGCATGATAGATCTAGTGTTAGATGGATATATGCTGATTAGAGAACCTTGAGAGTCACAAATAATTCCTCTAAACCCAACAACACCCAAGATACCTTTTATGCTCCATCAAAGTTCAACTCCAAATAAGAATTCTTAGAAGGAAGCCAACTACATATGGTTTGGACTGTGGGATTTCAAGCAACAGAGCATGTGGTGAGCTAAATAATTACAGCAATATATGGGTCGTTAAAATTCTTAAGTTATAGTTAAATTATTAATCAAGATCCTTAAATTTCGTGTATCCCTAATTTAAACTTTCTAAATTATAATTAAATTAAGATACATAAATTATTGATGTGTTAGAAATTATATAAATAATTATAAAAATAAAAAAATAAAATAAAAATTATATTTTAAAAAAAATTCAGTTATATTTAAATTTTCTAAATATCATTTAAATTATTGACCAAGGTGAGTAAAATTCCGAGGTGATGTAAACAACTTTATTCAGAAATATTTACATAGTTTTACGAAAAATGTGCAGTTCGATTTTTTTATATTAATATTTTTTAAAATTTTATATAATATTTTTTTAAATACATATATTTTATTTATTTTGATTTCAAATACTTAAATGAGATTGCAAGTGTAATATTTATATTTATTTTCAAACTAAACTAGAGATTCAGTTATATTGACTTTCTTCATCCATGTTTCATAGGTAGTTGACTATGTTCCATATTTGTTTGTTGTGCATTTAGAATCCACAATTTAAATAAAAAAATATTTTCATTCACATTATTTTGATATATATATTTAAATTTATTATTAGTATGTACATTGAAATTTGAAGTGTGTGTCTTTTCGACTTTTCTAAAACTCTAAGGAACTGAGCTAGATTGCATATTTTGGTATTTAATGGGGAGTGAGTTGATTTTAGTTAACTGTGCTTGGTTGACTTTAATTAACTTTGTTCAATGTTTAAAATTTATTGTAGAAATAAAAAAATAATTTTATAGGGAAAAAAGTGGCTAGAATTAAGCACTCTTATCATCATTATTTTTGGGAAAAAAGTGGCTAGATTCTTACAAGTTTTGGTTCTCTTGATAAATTTACTCTCTGAGTAGACAACTTCTTCTAATGGGTCACATTGATGGCCTTGGCATTACACAAAGATATCTTTATACTAGGTTCTATTTTTAGTAATCTAGATCCACCATTCCAAAATATAGAAGTATCATATATTCCTATATATGTAATCTCTATAAGATCAATAAAATTATAGTATGTTTGGTATTGTGTATTTAATCGCTTTATCTACTCTCCCAAAAATTTTAACAATTTTCCTATTTAAAAATCTAGATTTTAAATTATTGCAATTTTTTGGAGTCAAAATGCCATCTGTGATTTAAATAAGTTACAGTATTGATTTCCCTGCCCTTGTACAAGTAAATCTTTGGACAATGAAATGTTTTCCTACTTGGAGATCTTGAACTTAAGTTAATGTTGTTTTCATTATAGAAGTTTTCCGTCTCTTTTATCAAGTTTTATATCTATCTTTGTATTTGGTGTTGTGGATTATCAAATTTCTTATTTTTAAATTTTATTTATTTTTTCTTTTGACTTGTGGGTTAAGGGAGATTTTTTATTTTTATATTTTATTTATATTTTTCTTTGACTTGCGATTAAAGGGAATTTTTATTTTTAAATTTTATTTATGTTGTTCCTTGACTTGTGGGTTAAGTGAGATTTTTTAACTGAACGTTTAAACTAGAGTTTAAATCAATTCAATCATTTGATGTGATTCTCTCGGCACTAAAGGTCTAAAAAGAAAAATATAAATCAATAAGTTGGAAAACGAATACGGTTGTTGCCTAAACTGCACAGAAAATTGAACGAACAAAAGATTGCGTATCCCGCAGACATGAAAACACATTCGCCAACTCTTTTGGTTTATATGGATCGTGACGGCTGTACAACGGTGACTTTTTTGTTTTTGATTAGATAATTATTTTTATCAATTTTATCGGAAACTTAAGCCAAAAGAGATTTGCCACCTAAGAAATTTGATCTCTATGGAATCTTTATATTGGGTAAAGATAGATTTAAGTTTAGTTATTAATTATAATTATAATTTTTATTTTTATTATTAATTATTTCATTTTTATTTATTATTATTATTTATAAATGAACAAAATATTTCACTAATAATTATAGTTATTATTTATTTTATTTTTATTTTTATACAATATGACAGAGTCAAAATATTTAATATGACATACCCACAATAATAAAATTTTATGCTTTTATAAAAAAAAACAAATCAAATACCAATTTCAAAACCACATAATTATTTTTTTTTTAAATAACAAATTCTAAAAAATGTTTAAAAACACACTTGATCATAACGATATTCTAACATTGTTAAAACCAATATAGATCCACTTCAACTTCGGATCTACCAAGCACATGAGGAATCAAATATCTTAAAATGCAAACCTCTTTTTTAGTGCAAAACTTGAGGAAAGGTTTGCACCTATCTCTCTAGGCCCTTCGTATATCCAGAATTAAAATGGATGAATGTTGGTTTGGGAAAACAAACATGTTTTAACTAAAGGGAATGTTTATTCTCATTTGTAAATGGAATAAAGAAACTTGTGATGGGCAAAGATCGAGACATAGATGGTTTACAGGCACAATACTTAAAATAGGGCTTGGAGGCCCTCATACTTCGCATTAAAAGAATATTCAATGGAGTCATTCAAAATGGGTTTCTGAAAAATTGGACAAATAGTGTTGTCATCCCCCTGCTCAAAGTGGCAACAACAAAAACCCTTCAAATTACTGCACTATAATGATCAATCCTCTCTTTGGTAAAATTTTTGGGAGCATGATAGAAAAACAGATCAGTGCTTGGGCTGAAAAGAAGGGAAAGAGGGTCAAGGGGCAGATAGACTTCTCCAAAGCATTCTACTATCGAGCATTGCATTACTCTTAAACACTTGATTAAGAAATTTTGGGATAAACAAGGGGAGGTCTTTTGTTGCTTTGTTTACTTCAAGAAAGCTTTAGATACAATACCTAGAAGCAAATTGTGACTAGACTGGAAGAATTGAAAATTCTAAAATAATACAAGGTTGTTTTCCATAGGTTGTATGACTAAGTTTGGGCCAAAATTTGAACCAAGCAATGATTTTTAGAATATTTTAGAAGTGATATTGGGGTCAAGCAAGGATGCCCACTATCCCCTACTATATTTGGGATGTACATTGACAAATTAGAGGAGTGGATAGACAAGTTTGGTGGTGGGGAGGTCCACTTGACCAATTATGTTATGAAGTTGCTTCTTTATGCTAATGATCGTATTTTAATGGAAAAAACAACGCAAAATTTGAAGTAACACTTAAAATCCCTAGAGTTTTTTTGTCATGAGGTGGGGATGCAGGGGAACACTAGCAAAAATAAGGTCATGGTTTTTACCTTGAAGAGATATAAAGTTCATAGGGAATTTTTTTTTAAGGCAACCACTTATAGGTGGTCAATGAATATAAGTACCTTGGCCTTGATATCAACATCAAACTCGACAGGAAAACATGTAGAGAAATTATGATACAAGGGGATGTAGATCTCTATATGCATTGCAAAATAGATGTAAAAGAGCTAAATTATGGGACTGGAAGACTAACAATAATATTTTTGGGCTTCTAGAGGTTGCAATGGTAATATATGGATGTGAAGTATGGGGTAGCAACACGTCAACAATAAAATGGAGACAGATAGAAATATTACAAAAGAATTTAATCATAAATAACCTTAAGATTAAATAAACTATTTCATATGAAATTGTCCTAGCAGAAGTCGGGGTTTTCCCTGTTGAAGAATTGGCTATGTTTTGATTGTTAAATGATCTAGGTGGCTTCAGAAAGGCTCAAAAATAAAATTCTTCATATTTAGTTGAAACTAGCATCAAAACGTAGAGTTCATCATCCTAATTCCAACAATGTAGACACCACTCAAATCCAAGCTCGTATGCTCAAAATATTCGCAGTCAAAGTTTTGGTCAGGTCCCATTAGCTAGTTTTGGCATATCACCAACTAAATTTGGATGTTTGCTAAAATCCAAGGTTTGGATAAATTTGGCGGTTATTAACTAAGTGACAAATGGAACTTAACGACAATGGTTTTCGATGATCGGAAATGATGAAATTGACGCCTATTTAAAATCTCTGATGACCCCAAAATTTCTGTCGACTGTTTTTTACCATTATATATATATATATATATATATATATATATATATATATATATATATATCTGATTGTTATAACAAATCCAGGGTCGACGAGAGTTTGACTCTTGTCGCCTGGTGGTCAGCCGGCCTGCTAGTAGCCCCACTTAAATGAACTCACAAAAAAAACCAAAACTGTTGACCAATCTGAAAAAAAATGCCATTTTAAAATACACAGGTGGGCTGTGGGTTGGAACCCGTCCCACTTCCAATCGATTGTCAATTAAAACCTACGTGTCAGCGCTTGGGCATTGGGTAATCCGCCTAGAAAAAATATATATTTAAAGGCCCAAACCTTATGCCATTTGACCAACGGAGGCGAAGCTGAGAACCACACAGTGGAACCAGGAGTGGGAATTATTTTTGAGAGAATATTCAAAGGGAATATTCCACAAAATATTCCCTTTTGAGGAATCTTTAAGATTTCCTTGGAGCCAATTTTTGAAGGTGTTAGAATCATGCAAATTTTATACAAATTAACAATAATCTCGCCAAGGGTCTGATGACATGATCGGTTTTTTGATTTGACCAACGGATTTTTAATAAACAGAACATTGAGGGCAGAACCATAAAGGTGGAACCTTGACACAAGAATCTACATTGGATTTGAAAGATTCCTTGGAGGCCCAAAATTGACAGTCTCAAAACCAGGAAAAATTTAGACTCATCCGAATCAATTTTTCGTAAGGAACGTGCTGGCGTGTTCAGTATATTAATATGAACAACCAAATTTTAGTCAAACCGCAGAAGAGAATCTTTGAGGAATATTTGAAATACACGGGGAGCACAGATTTGACCAAGGCAGAAAGGGGTTGTCTTACTTAGATTTCACGAATTTTTGCTAGAAACGTGATGGTGCATGCCATTTATTCATCCGAGTATCTGATTTTAAGGTTGTCCACATACTTGAAGGTATAAGGTGCATTTTTTCCACGTGTTCATTTGATTTTTGTTGACATGATGATTTTATTTTGAGATCCATGTATGTCACTTTGTGACAGTATCATTGTATGCCACTTTATGTGATAAATTTTTCATTTTTCATGTTGAGGATAGCTTTTATGAGTGAAAGTTCTTATAGGATAATTTCTCATAGAGAGGCATGCCACTCTAGTTAAGGGGGTTCATCCTTGTATTGAAAAATATTTGATACAGGGTAAATCAATCTGTAGTTCAATACTGCTTTTTTTCATCTCTATTCCGGTTCAATCCCCTTTTATAAGAAATCAACCATTCAGTTCATTCTTTATGCTTCTACATAGTTTAGCCCTCAATCAAATTTCAACAATGATTCCTCTTCTTTTCCCTTTCTTCCTCAATGACCCCCAACAAGTATCACATCAAGTTGTTGTATCCCTTTGCATCTGGTAACTGATATGCATCAACATCACCGATAGTTTCGATTATGGATTTTGTTAAACTATCATCATCTAACTCTAACTCTAGAAGAAAGTCGACAGTTCCATCATAGATATCAACAGTCTTAAATAAATTGGATCTCGATAAGACAAGTAAGGGAATACATCTGAATGGGAGTCAAAATCACAAAAACCTCCATAGGCACCACCACTGTCACGTACATGATCCCACAACCATGTATTCCCAATTTACTTGGAAATGACATATGCACAACCCTTTTGTTGATAGTCAGCTTCATATATATTTGTTTATTCTCCAACATAAATTACCTGAGTTGGAATCAGAAGGGCTTCATTGAATGGTGAAAGGTGATTGTCCCAGGAAGGGATCTCCAAGGTATTAGTCTCAGGGAGAGCACTGAGCAAATCTGCTACATGTTGCTTGGCATTTGCCAGATTCTTTTCATCAGCTATCAAGTTCATCAACACGACACTTAGTAAATTTCTCTTGCAATGATAAACAAATGTACTGGCCACAAGCTCCAGCGAATGCATAGCGTTTCAAAGGTGTGCACAATGAATGCGTAACGTTTCCAGGGTATTTTCATAGCATGCAAGGTGTTTGCGTAGCATGCAGGGTGTTTGTGTAGCGTGCATATCACATGCGCAGTGCCTCAACTCCGATTTTAATCCATTTCACTGATCCTCCCAAGCTTGCTGCCACTTTTCTTCAACATACCTATACACCACACAAGCTTAAACAAAGTTTCGATCCACCTCTTAATTGGATCTCAACAAAACTTCAATCCATATTCAATTGATCCACGTCCTTCACTAAGTTCACTCAATTTCAACAAACTAGAAACGAATTCAGAATACAGTGCCACTGAATCAAATTATGACAAATATGAATTACTTATAATTACACTAATTACTACTATGCTTCCACCACACATATGTTTTACCTTACACTTTTGATGCTCTGCGTTAATCCTTTCTATCCCGCGCATGTCTTAACTTAAAACAAAGGAACAAATAGTGTAATAATTATCGAATGCAAATGTACTCGAATTACCTCAATTGCATATACAAAAAGGTGGACACACAGTCCGTTAAATGCCACAGACTTCCTGCACATATTAAACACATAGCTCCTTTCATAACTTCACTGTGGAAATGTCTCGTTCAAACATAGATATAATTATTTATTTAACAACTTCCATCAGATGTCGAATTCCTCTAGTTACGACATTATCATCGACTCTTTCTCTTTCCATCCATTGTTCATATCGATTGCCACACTATTCCTTAACATCAATTTCACCATTCTAATTTCATCATGTTCTCGTACTCATAAAATTCAGCCAATATGTAGAGATATATTCCATTTCATAATGAACAAAATTTCACATAGTCTATTCATATTCCATTCGAAACAAAATGTTCTTTTTCCTGTGTTAATCAAATGCACGCAAAAATTACATAAATTTACATAAGATAATATATACCTTCACGACCTGGATTACATTAAGTAATCTTCCCCTCTCTGGCCTGGTTTTCTCCATTTGAATTGGCCTCTCACACATTTCATCACACCCACATCTACATCTACCTCTATTCCTATTGAATTATCTATCTAAAAAATTATGGTCTCCTAATGCCTTTGAGGCCTACAAATATATACAAAATGATTCTGTAACCAATTCTAGTTCAGGTCCATAATTTTTTCAACAAAATCCTAAAAATCCTCTAAGTCCACTTTTGACTCAACTAATTCTTAAGGATCCCTCTAGTTCCACAAAATAATGAAACCAATTTGTAATCTAATATTTACAATATTTCATAATCTCTCAATCCTCACCAATTACTCATGTTCTCCTACATTCAAGAACATTTACAAATATGCCTCACAATAATTAATTAAATCCTATTATAAAGTTCTCACATAGAATCACTCAAAATATTAAAAATTATATTAATTAAATACTTAGGGAACCAACTCCCTTGAAAACACAAGACCCCCTAGATTCTACTAAATGTACAAAATTTGGAACCATGATGCTCCTGCATCAGACTCCCAAGGTAGAAAATAATCATGATCTCCAGATCATGTGTCTTCAATGCTGACGGAATTCCTCCTGGATCCAAAACTTTGTTCTGTAGTCTCTCTTTGGCTGCCTCTCTTCCTTTCTGCTATTTGGTTGATGCTATTATTGTTTTTTGTTGTTCTCCAGATCTCCATACTTTATGCTGCATTTCCCCACTAGTTATGCTTTCATAGTCTACTGTTGTCTTTTCCTTGCTGTTGCTGCTTTGATTTCTTGATGTTGTCTTCTTCTGAGACACTTTCATAATCAATCTTTCTTTTATTTCAATCTACATGTCCATTTTATCTTCTGACTGGTACTCACTCTTCCATTTGTTGCTGCACTCTGTCAATTTATCTTCAAACTGCTGTTTTTGACCTTCAATTTGGAGTTGTTGGATTCTTACTACCACCCTTACATCCTTATCCTCTTGTTTCTTTTGAACTTTTATCTCATCTCCAAACAACCTCTGTTCAATATCTTTGATAACAACATCATAATCATCTGCCTTCTCTTCTCTGTTAGCCAATACATCAGAAACATGGAAACTAACACATATTTATGTCCTAATCAAAGCTTGAGACATTCCTTCATTTCTGACTGCAATCATACTCTGATACTCCGGTTCTTTCAGCAAGTACTCCAAAAATTCAATTTCTCTTTGACACCTCACAAGTACTTCATCATGATTTTGTTTATAGTCTTCAATATGTTCTTCTTTCTTAACAACTTTTAGTAGATTTCCTTATTCTTCCTTCAGTCCTATGACTGTCTTCTCTTTGTCCTGTGGAAAATCTGCCTCACCTCCTTCTTCAACACATTTTGCATTACTGTCTTCTTGTAAGCCCTCTTCAAGAGCTATCCTTACCCTGTATTTTGCATTAGCATTCTCCTGCGATTTTTCTTCATCAATAACATTAGTAAAATTCATTGATTTATCTTTCTGAGACAATATTCCTTCATTCTTCATCAGAATAAGATCCCGATCTTCCATCTTCATGACAGCTTCAGATGATTGTCTTCTCCCATTAAGTAACTCATCAATGAACTCCTTCTGTTGCAACCATTCAAATCCTTTCTCGTCTGAGAGGTTTTCTTCGTCATATTTTACTTCAAGATCTTCATCCATCTGAAGACATCTTCAAAAGGTTGCCTATCTCCTGCAATACCTGCAATCATACACAAATCATTAGTTTTAAAAACATAAGACCTTCCGGTCTCACTTGATGCTTCAGCCACTAGGTCTTCTCGCTTCTCTAGATCCTTCATATGATTCAGATCCTCTATAGGATTTTCCTCTGTCCCTTCATTTCTTTCAAAAAGCAATGGGCCATGTTCTAGTTCACATACCAAAACTTCCTCCTCATACTCATTTACTCTGAGTAACTCTTCCTTTAGTTGAGCATTCAATCTATGCTCCTACTTCACTTGAAATCTATGAAATTTTACTTTCCTTTTCATAATCCAACCATACCCCTGGTCTCCCTTATTCCTCTATAACATATTCATCAATAACTCAAGATGGAATTTTATTTCATCTTTCTCTCTGTCAATCTCCTCTTGACTCATTCTCATGCCATCTGCCTTGGCATCTTCCTTCTCCTTTCCATGGCTACTCCCTGAACCTCTAGAATGATTATCGGCAATCATCTTCTCCTCCTCTGTGAACTCCATTTTGTTCACTTGTGAATTGCACTAAGCCTCTCTTTCTCAGCAATTCTCCATACCTGTTGCAAGTACCTCACTAAGACTTTTGTCCTTTGAGCTCGGTCTTTTGGTAACACTGGTTCTCTATCTCTAGAACCTCTATTGAGAAACTCCTTTGCTCCTTGGCTTCTGCCATTCCACTTCCTTCTGAGAACACTCTTTTCCTCTCTGTCCAACCTTTAGCTGGAACATTTAGGTTATTTTCCACTTTCCTTCAGAGTATCCACTTTACTCTGCCTTCAAGAACGCAACTAGTTCTTCTCTTACAAATCTTCTTGTTATTCTTCTACTGATATATTCCTCCTTGAGTTCGCAATCTAAAATCTGCAAACACAATCCTCAACCCAGAATTAAAATAAATAAAACATACCATATTACCTTCAAATATTCTGTCACACTTCATCTATGTGCGTTGTTGCCTATCAGATTTAAAATTTGATCCTTTCTTCCTTTACACGCAGAATATCCTTCTGCGCTGATACCAAATTGATGTAGGGTAAATCAGTCTCTAGTTCAGTACTGATTTTTTTCATCCCTATTCTGGTTCAGTCCCCTTTTATAAGAAATCAACCATTTAGTTCATTCTTTGTGCTTCTGCATAGTTCAACCCTCAATCAAATTTCAAAAATGATTCCTCTTCTTTTCCCTTTCTTCCTCAGTGACCCCCAACAAGCATCGCATCAAGCTATTGTATCCCTTTACATCTGGTAACTAATATGCATCAACATCACTAATAGTTCTGATTATGGCTTTTGTTAAACTATCGTCATCTAACTCTAACTCTCGAAGAAAGATGACAGTTCCATCATAGATATCAAGAGTCTTCAATAAATTTGGACCTCAATAAGACAAGTAAGAGAATACACTTGAATGGGAGTCAAAATCACAAAAACTTCCATAGGCACCACCACTAACATGTACACGATCCCACAACCATGTATTCCCAATGTACTTTGAAATTACATATGCACTACCCTTTAGTTGATAGCCAACTTCATATATATTTGTTGCTTTTCCAACATAAATTACCTAAGTTGGAATCAAAAGGGCTTCATTGACTGGTGAAAGGCGATTGTCCCAGGAAGGGATCTCCAAGGTATTAGTCTCAGGGAGAGCATTAAGCAAATCTGCTACATGTTTCTCGGCATTTTCAAGATTCTTTTCATTAGTTGTCAAGTTCATCAACACAACACTCAGTAAGTCGCTCTTGCAATGATAAACAAATGTACTGGCCACAAGCTCCAACGAATGTGTACCATTTCAAAGGTGTGCACAACACATGTGCATCAAATGCGTAGCGTTTCTAGGGTATTTTCTAGCGTGCAGGGTGTTTGTGTAGCGTACACAACACATGTGCAACTCCTCAACTCTGATGTTAATCCATTTCACTAATCCTCCCAAGCTTGCTGCCACTTTTATTCAACTTAACTCTAAACCACACAAGCTTAAATAGAGTTTTGATCCACCTCTTAACTGGATCTCAACAGATCTTCAATCCATATTCAATCAATCTGCATCCTTCACTAGTTCGCTCAATTTCAACAAACTAGAAATGAATTCAAAATACAATGCCACTGAATCAAATTATGACGAATCTGAATTTCTTAGAATTACACTAATTACTACTATGCTTCCACCATGCATATGTTGTATCTTACACTTTTGATGCTCTGCATTAATCCTTGCTATCTTGCGCGTGTCTTAGCTTAAAATGGAGGAACAAATAACGTAATAATCATCGAATGAAAATGTACTTGAATTACCTCAATTGCATACACAAAAAAGTGGACACATAGTCCCTTAAATGTCGCAGAATTCCTGCACATATTAAACACAAAACTCC
The DNA here is from genome assembly GCA_034641835.2 of Pinus albicaulis. Taxonomy (NCBI): domain Eukaryota; kingdom Viridiplantae; phylum Streptophyta; class Pinopsida; order Pinales; family Pinaceae; genus Pinus; species Pinus albicaulis. Next base: position 5,390 of record JAXQQM020066693.1, on the reverse strand, counting down.
TTTCATAACTTCACTATGGAAATGCCCCGTTCAAACATAGATATAATTATTGATTTAACAATTTCCAACAGATGTCGAATTCCTCCAGTTACGAAATTATCTTCGACTCTTTCTCTTTCCATCCATTGTTCATATCGATTGCCACATGATTTCTTAACATCGATTTCACCATTCTAATTTCATCATGTTCCTGTACTCATAAAATTCACCCAATATGCAGAGATATATTTTATTTCATAATGAACATAATTTCACAGAGTCTATTCATATGACATTCGAAACAGAATGTTATATTTCCTGTATTAATCAAATGAACAAAAAAATTACATAAATTTACATAAGATATTCTATACCTTCACGACCTTGATTACATTCAGTAATCTTCCCCTCTCTACCCTGGTTTTCTCCATTTGAATTGGCCTCTCACACATTTCATCACAACCACATCTACATCTACCTATATTCCTACTGAAGTACCTATCTAAAAAAATATGGTCTCTTAATACCTTTAAGTCTTACAAATATATACAAAAGGATTTTGTAACAAATTCTGGTTTAGGTCCATAATTTGTTCAACAAAATCCTAAAATTCCTCTAAGTCCACTTTTGAATCAAATAATTCCTAAGGATCCTCTCTAGTTCCACAAAATCATGAAACCAATTTCTAATCTAAGATTTACAATATTTCAGAATCTCTTAATCCTCACCAATTACTCATGTTCTCCTACATTTTAGGACATTTACAAATATGCCTCACAATAATTAATTAAATCCTATTCTAAAGTTCTTACATAAAATCACTCAAAACATTAAAAATTATATTAATTAAATACTTAGGGAACCAACTCCATTGAAAACAGAAGACCCCCTATATTCTACTAATGTACACAATTTGGAACCATGATGCTCCTACATCAATATCGCTTCATGTACTCATCATCGTATTGCAAAAAATAATGAAGTGGCCTCCACTCTATTGACACTGGGCCCAAAGATGTAGTCCACACTTGGTGAACTTTGTTATCATATCGTGTGTTTATGTGTACTTTATTGTTAGTGTCAGCCTTTGCAGCCTTCCTCCAGTGATCAAACATTCTCTTACAAAGTGATTTTAAGATGTCAAGGTCAAATTTTGTCATTTCAGTGAGTCTTCAAGTAAAATTTGGTCACTAGATATTAGGTCTATGCTTTGTTTTCACTCCTTTCAAAGTTTTCGAAATTTCGGTCCATGTCACCATTCAGCTGAGTGTACAATCATTCAGAGGGTTGTCATCATCATGTCAATCTCCAAAGGGTCATTTTACACCTTGTTCATGCTTCAGTTGTGCCTTGGTAAGGTTCATTTCCCTCTCCTAGGGTTTTGAAGGTAATTTCTCTTGGATGGTAAAATCATCAGCAAAACTTGTATCCTGATGTTCATACACCTTCCCCTATCCTTAATTTACCTTATTAAACACTTCCCATCACTGAGATCCCCCAAATTCCTCATTTTCGCACAAACCCTAGTTTCTTGCTACAACTTGGCAATTTTCTAGGCTAGGCCTGTGTTTTGCCCTTTTGGACCCCTTCCCCTCACTCAATCTCTGAAATTTCACTTTCCCCTGCTTCCTAACATCCCTGCCTACTTCCCAAAATTTTCTCAAGAATTTAGAAGCCCCTTATCCCCTTCATTTCGTTTCATTTCGACAAATCCCTTGTTCCACACATCGGGATAGGTTTCACTCCAATGATTTTTATGAGCAAGAAAAGATGAATTTGGGAAAACTGAGAGAGGTTTTTGTCCAAAATAGGCCAAGGAAGAAAAAAATCCTTCACTTTTTACACAGGTGTGTTTCGGGAAAAAATGCCCTAGAGGTTTGTTGGGTCAAAACCTCCACAGATCAGGGCATGCTATTCAAGAAGGACTCACACAACCACACTTGTATGCTAAAAACTAGATAACATCGATAGTAGAACTCACTCGTAATCCTACGTTTGATGTAGATCTCGCGGGGTCCAAAGCCCCAGCAACCCTTCTTCCTCCTTAACCTGGAAACCAAGAAGAAACATGCACGGAAGTCTAGTTGTACAACATATATTTACCCTAAATGTTAGTGAAATCCATGTGAAACAACATATAAACAATAATAAATGCTTAAGTAATAATCTTTTCACATATGCAAGCAGATATTAACAAGTTATTTCGGGAACAAGATGGTTCTTCTTCATTATGAACAGCATGTACAGTAATAAAAAGTGGAGAGATCACCTGAATCCTTCCACGATCTTCGAACAGACCGTTGTCCAGATCTGTCCCGCCCTTGCCTCGCTAAGATACTTTCAAGACTTGTGCACACGAGATGAAATATAAACTGATGAGAATCTCCAGGAAACAAGGGTTTCCTGTAAAAATCTAGGAAAGTGCAGGAGGCACGGGAAATCAGACTTGAATTGGGGCTCCAACAGAGTATAATATCTACGAAATTTCTCCCTCCCTTAGGCCATGCACATGAGGGGCTTTTATACTCCCTCAAAGTAGTTTCAATCAGTTGGAAACAGTTGGCCACATGCTGGGGTGGTTGAACTACTAGAGTAACCATCAACCCAACCCGAAAATAGGGAATTTTTATATATATTTTTAATGATTTTAATGGCATACGCGGAAAAGTACATGTGGACTCGCGTATACACGCGGAAAAGTCTAGGCATACCCGCGTATGGGATTTTTAACACTGTGTTTTATGAATTTTGTTCAATTCTGTGGGAATGTGTGCCCAAGGCCATAGAGACAATCATGAATCACACCAGGGTGAAAAATTATGCTATAACAAGGTGTCATGGTTTTAGAGAAATGTCAAAAATACAGTTGCCTCCGAAGAATTGATGCACCTCTGAAGTGACCTTGGGAGAATAAATATTTCTCCTAGCGTGGTTGGCCAAATGACTTTCTTGATGAGTCAAATGATAACTAGACACAAAGATATTTCCAATGAGCTATCATGAGCTCAATTTGGAGTTGCAGAAGACCTTCAAAAGTTGACTGCAACAGCACTTTGCCTTGAGGCAGCCTCATTTTGCACATTTTTACCAGTCTTGGGAGATTTGATTTTTGACAAGGTAAATGAACTCCAAATTGCAAAATTCCAGTTGGGTTGGAAAGTAGACTCAATAATATTTCCAACGAGCTATCCCACGCCAAATTTGGACACCGAGAAGGCCTCCAAAAGCCTCCTGAAAAAAGGAGCTACGCATTGGGCAATGGTTTGCAGTGTAATTTTATAACTGGCGCTACACATTGAGATGGAGCTACGCATTGGGCTAAAAAGCCTGAAATACATTCAAATCTTCCACCAAAGCTCTCAAATTTCTAAATTCTTCATTTCCCAAGTAATTTAACATCCCTCCATGACCAATGAATGAATTTCTCTTGGTGCTTATGGTGATTTAATGAGCAAAAACTCAAACCCTATTCTCTTGTTTGAGGATTGTCTCCCTTAGGGTTTTAAACTTGTTTTGGTGTCAATAATTCTATTCCCATCACCTTGTTTTTCCTCCCCCTTACTATTATCTCATCACTACAGTCTTTTCTAAGCCTATCTCCCTATCCCTAAAGTCATTTCATTTCCTATCATTCCCATTTCCCATTTCACTTGATTATAGCCCATCACTTTCATTACCCTATTCCTCCATATTCCCTCCCATTTGACACATATTTGGCAATCCAATCAAAAACACCAAAATTCTCATACAAGACAACATAGACCTTTGACATCATGGAGACAGATACCGATACATCTTATGACCGAGACAGTGATTCCACCACTGAATTGCATGCACCACGAAGGCATTAAAGCATCGGAAAAGGCATGATAGACTCCAAATTTTGGCCGAAGCTTCTTTGGCTCAGCATAGTGCTTGATGGTGGACATTCAGCCCAAATTTCAAGAAATTTGGGAAAAATTTTGTCAATTTTGATTTTTTTGGCCTTAACACAGATTTTCCTGCCCGACGCGTAGCGCCACTTGGCGCGCGCTTATAATTGGCAGCTCCTTTTGACGAAAAATTTGTATTCCTGGATTTTTCATGAAAATTTATGCATGCCTACCCATTACGTAAGGATTTTGACAAGTTTTGGGTTGCCTGAAGGGTCAAAAACACCCTAAAAATGGCCTTTCTGCCACTTTTTGGACACACAGGAAGCAATGTTGGGAGATTTGATTTTTGGAGGGGAAAATGGAAACCAAATTTAGAAATTCCACTTGGGTTGGAAAGTAGACAGGCAGATATTTCCAACGAGCTATCCTGTACTCAATTTGGACTCCGGGAAGGCCCTCAAAATCAGCCTCAAAGTGGCGCTACGCATAGAGATTTCAGGCGCGGCGCATTGGGAATTTTGGCTCCTTTTTCACTCAGCAGCTCAGATTTTCGCCTAGTTTTGGCCAGTTTGACTTTTTTATCTCCAAATGTGAAAATATTGATGTAACTTGATGTAATTCCATGGCTTTGATTTAATTTTGGCACATTTTTACTCATCTAAGTAGATTCATTCACCAAAAAGTGAAATGTAACTGAATGAATCAGTTTCCTATCTTATAGAGGCAAGCTGTTTCATTGCCTATTTTCCAGTTCTTAGTTTAAATCTTGTTGAAACAGCTCCTAAAATAGTGAGCTCGACCCCTAGAGGCATGGGAATGAGTTAGGCTTGTCTATATCTTGTATTTTCTCAGTCATTTTCAGAGGTTGGACAATTGGGATTGCTTGGCACTTCATTGTACATTTCATCTCTGCAATTTTGGCAAAGGAATAGACCAGGGTTTGTAGCACTCTTTGGGATCCATGTGGCTCTATGTTTTGATGGTGTGTTTCTCTCTATGATTGTAAGTTCACTGATTTTTTATGTGTATCATTTCCCTTCTCTTTTCTTCTTAAATTAAACAAATGAGTGATAAAGGTGGAATCCATTAAATTGGCAGTGCTCTGCCTTGAAGTTTTGTTTAATTTCCATGTTTTCAACTGTCTGAAGAGGATTCTTGAATGCCTCTTGCCCTCTTCAACTCCTCACCGGTCTGATCTATCCATTTCATTCAATTTCGAAACATCAAAACAATTGCCTTTCTTGCCCCACTCAGCCCTCTGCAAAACTGATCATTTCCCGAACCCAAAATCTGCCTTTCCATTTGATTCCAACAAAAACCCCAAAATCAAAATCAAACTCCTTTACTTATATACTTAGCCTAAAATCAGCTTTTATTTCAAGTCATCTCAAGCCTTATTGATTATCTTTGCTGAGATTGACCCGGAGAGAGCCCTCTCCTGATCTGGTAGGGCTAGCTACCAGACTGAGCGTGGTTTGATGTTACCCTGAACTCTGCCTTCTTTCAGCATGAGGTATATTTAGGCAATAACATACT
>MU968427.1:0-58046 GCA_034641835.2 Pinus albicaulis | reverse complement strand
GTTCAACTACCATATCTTCATTGGAACCAACATCCCGAACTCCACTAGACAATGATTCACCTTTTTGTAGTAGTGATTCGTCATTTGTACTGGTGATTCGCCATGATTTTACAAGATAATATAATCTCGTGAGAGATTCGCCAAAAAATTATATATACATATTATATTATTAATAAAATCGCCTTCCATTTTTCCTATGTATCATGGGGATTCGGCTATTTATTATATATATAAATTTAGGGGGTTCTTAAAATTATCCCCGATCACATTTTATTCACAAAGTTTACAAGTTTTAAAAACTTTCTGATCCGATGAGTTAAAAGACCTTTTAACATATTTCGAACATATTAGAAAAAATTTATACTTAGAAATATGTTAAAATGAATAGTAAATCGCAATCGGAAATTCGGAAAAGTTCTTTTAAAGAGTTGTTATTTCTTTGAGAAGTTCTGATGCGATCGTGCTCAATCCCAATCGCATTTCGGAATAATATTAAGTATTGCACTTTTTCTATTTATAAAAATGCAATGCGATTTATCGTAATCGCGTCTCGGGAAAAAAATTAAACATTGCATTCGTCTCATTGCAAAATTCTGATGCGATTGCGCTAAATCGCAATTGCATTTTTGGAGATAGATTATAACAATCCACTTCATTTTAAATCTCCGATGCAATCGGGATTTGGAAATAACGTTTTCACTCAAACAAATTGCGATGCGATCATTGCAATCGAAAAATCGGCATGAATCAAATTCTATTTATCTTGTGCACCATTGAAGACTTGTGATGCGATTGTTATTTTTCCTTTATATTTATTCATCGCATCGCAAAAGGTCAAAAGTGAATTTTAACATTTATTACAAGGATTCGCCGATCTTCGATATACCATTACGGTTTTGTAAAATCATGACTATTGAATGGAAAATTCTGAGTCAATAAACTGATTCCCAGTACAAGATGCGTCATTGGCCTGGAAAATTGTTGAAAACAAATGAGTTGAATAAAGTTTAATAATTTAAATTTCCTCGATGTATTTATTTAACATTTTTCTATAAATATTTGAGATTCTATGATGTAACATTACACAACAGCAGTGTATACAAGAAATAACAGAGAATGCAATTATATAAATTTAAAATTAAAATTAAATTATGTTCTAAATAAACTTTATCATTTTTTTATTATTAGTTATTTTAATTATAAAACTTTTAAAAATTATTTAAAAAATAATAATTGTAAATTACATGATAAACATTAATATGTTGATGATTATTACTTAAATTAGTTATATTTGAAGTAAACTATATCACTTTCGTATATATGTAGATTAACTTCACAGTTTGACAGTTTTCGAACTCCACACCTCTAACATACTTCATCCATGAGTATTAATTGTACTGTGAGTAATTATATCAATTTAATCGTTTTGATATTTCTCGGGATCTTATCTCATTAAGTGCTTGGTACCAATTTTTATGGCTGTATTAATTCTGTTCAACTTGCTATTTTAACTAATTCGCTTTCCATTTCCTGTGTATAGAAATGGATGTGAGTCTGGGCAGTTCACTCTATTAGTGTTGTAAGGAAGCTTGTGCATTGAAGGTTATAAACCTTTTCAATTAATATGAGATTAACAATGTTCAATTCTTACCACATTAACTTTACCCTTCAAATATGCTTTACTCTGAATGTAGTATGGTTGAAACCATAGGTAATAAAGATAAGGTTATAAGGCCATAGGTAATTATATAAAGACTTTTATCGTAAGTCGAGACGAGTAAATTAAGTTATGTTTGTACTATATATTGTACAGTGACGAAGGAAGCTGACCCTCGAGGTACTTGACATCAGTGGTGAACTTCTCTAGACTGACCCGCAGTCATATATAGTGTTGATCATTGATTAACAATAGTCATTCTTCCGAGTTAACTTTGTGATGGACAGGTATTGAATGATATGGCAGATGGTGAAACATTTAAAAATTTTTATTGGTGAGAAACGATGATGAGACAAGTATTGCACTCAAAACAAAACATATGTACGAGAAAGGTCAAAATACAAGGCAAAAGGGGGAACGGTACTTCAAAAAGCGCAAAGATACGGTGCAAAGGATGCAAAGAGAAATAATTTAAATGTTGGTCGCCTCTCAAATGGGCACGTGAGGGAATTATCCATACGGGAATTTCTGCAGGGGTTGAAAGGCGAAAGGGGGGATAGACCCATACCCCCGTGGAGCTATATTGAAGCGCCATGGTGTGGGCCCAAAGTAAAGAGCTACGTGGCAGATCAAAGCATTGGGATTTTGGTAACGTGGAAAATCAGAACATGGGCCCTAAAGACTGGTACGCAGTATATTTAACCTGGCTCACGAATAAGAGGTTTCGAGAATTGTATGGTTCATTGCAGCAGAAAGCTAAGGTATGTCTCTAGGCTAACTGGTACAGAGGCCCGTACCAGTATTAAACCTAGCACGCGGTGTTCACCTATCCCCAGCTGACGCCCAACCCCTATGCGCCGTGTGCTCCACTGTCAGTGTCCTTACAACACTTTCCCCCAGTTATTTTACCTATCCGTCATTTTACCTCAGAATGCTCAGTCGTAAAATAACAGTCTTCTCGTAGTTTACTCCAGTAAAAGTTGCAGGTCTTCCAGCTACGGTATAAACTAAGTGGGAATCAGAGCCCAGGTCTACCCAGTCGCTATCAACACCCCCGTGTCGTTTTCCTGAGTATATTTCCCTGTTGCACAGGTATTCCATCCCCCATTTGCTCTCTGCTTTCCTTTCGTCTTTTAAAAGTTTTATATGTCAATCATGGGAAGGGGCACGCCCAAGAAAGCCGAACCAGAAACCCCTCAGGTACGAGAAACCAGAAACCCTCGCGGGTTTGAGCCTTTCATCGACCTACAAGCCGGAATCCATGACCCCCAATACCCTTTTCATATCAGCAGCATTAAACCCCAGCTTTTTAGACGACATGTTGAGAATAGAGACCGGTACCGGGTGGTTGTATCTAGTTTATACCATCAAATTACTCCCCAAGTCTATTCTGTGGTTGATTTTATTTGTTGGCTCATAGATGCTTATGATGAGCAGCGAGGCACGTTTACCTCCCCTCAAGGGAATAAGATATTTTCTCTTTCCCACGACATTATCAGGCAAGCCCTCTGCTTTCCCACCAGCGACACATATATCAGTTTCAGTGAAGTGGCTTTAACCTCCCAGTTCAGCAAACTGCCATCGGAGCGCCAAAACGACTTCATTTCCTCCATCACCATCAACCAAGCTGCTTCACTTCCCGCTGCAGACCCTTTCCTGCTAAGCCTGTTCAAAGAGGAAGTGCAGCCCATCCTTGCCCTCATCGCGGGTCTTTTAGGTGTAGGCGCTTTGGGGGAAATCACCAGGGTATGTGTTTATTTCTTGTGGTTAATGTCTCAAAGGGGGGCAGTGTTAGATATCCCTGGTTTCCTTGCGGCTAACATTCGGACCCAGTTTCGGGAGCTTTCAGAAGCCAGTCACTTCCGTTTCTGTTCGATGGTCTTCTATCTTTTCTTACATCAGCACACTGATAAGTTTGAGGGTTTGGGTTTAGATAGGGTATATGACGTGAATTCCCAACCCCGACCAGTTTTTGACTGGAATTGTTCTATACGCCAATTACCTAAGGGGGAGGGTTATTCCAGTTTTGTAAATAATTTCATGTCCATTGCCTATACTATTATCCACGATTCACCCTCACCTAGAGTTTTTCCTGAGATGAAGAGCTGGCTACAAGCCGGAAAATCCCAGAGCACTGGGGACTGGTATCTATTTGACAATTACACTGAAATTTGGGTCTACGGAGCCGAGGTTTCCCCTTACCAGCTGCCTGTGTTTCCTGTTCGACGAGTATATGCGCTGGAGTACATTCGGCAGACCCTCAAGGCTGACCAACTCCATTTTGTCCCTGCAAAGAAGGGTTTCATCCTGAGACTCCCCATCACAATCGGCCCTTTTGTCGTGAATTCGAGACATGCCCTTCCCATTGTCGAGAAAATGTTGCAAGGCCTGGACCTAAGGCTGGGTAAGGTTGGGCCTATGATCCTCGGGAAATTATCTCAAACAGAAGGAAGAGGAACAAGTCCACACCTTATATACATGAATCAAGGCCTTTCATGGAGTGGAGGGCTAACCTTGAAACTTGGCCTTTGATTTCGCAGATGGAGACAGATTCATCTGCCATAAGGGAAGAAGAGGACGTCAATAAAGGCCAAGGCAGGGAAGAAGCAGGTACCTCAGGAGCAGGTTCTTCCCTTCGCAAAAAGCAGAAAACAGCCTCCAGTGAGGCAGAAGTCATAGGGGAAGAGAAACTGCTAGAACCATTTACACCATATGGTCAGCTGGACAAGAGTAAAGCCGGGATAAAAGTGCTGAGAGACAACACCACCTCTTCCGACTTCTCGGAAGTCTCACAGGCCATCAGAGATCATACCTCATCAAGGGCAGTTGCAAGGAACCAGGCAAATAAGACAATCAAGGATAAGTACAAAGACGAGCTGGAAGGGTATATAGAGAAATATCACACCAGGGTTTCCGCCACCATGAATGTGGACACAGAACACCTGGTATTATCTATGGTTGAGGCCATCTTGGATCCCAATATAGGTACCACTAGTTACCGGGTGCTCGAACATGCAATTGACATGGCTAAGGTGCCAGCAACCGATATGTGTAACCTGTTTCAGGTCGTGGGTGATATGTTGAAGGACGAGGTGATGCGGGTCACCATTGCACTGAGAAAGCTAGAGAAAAAGCATGAACAGGTGAGGGCAACCCTAAAGAATGAACAGGAAAACTCTCGCGCCCAGGAAAATCAAGTTCGCAGCCTCCAGGAGTTAATCAAGGGAAAGGATACGGGAGAAAAAAACCCTCAGCGCGCTTTGATAGAACAATTGTAGAAGGAGGTCACGTCATTGAAAGGTAAGGTCAACATACTGGCCTCCCACCATGTGCAGATGGCCGAATTGGCGCAAGAAGAGAAGGAAAAAGCTGAACTGGCTAACACACTGGCAAAAGAGAGGGAGGGCAAAGAAAAAATGGCTGAAATAATCACCACTTTGCAGAATAGGTTGACGGAGCTGCAGAACACATGGGAAACACACAGCTGCACACCTGCTACAACTCCACCAGAGACAAGTCCAATTTTAGAGCAACTGAATGCAAAGAAATCTGCAAATGATATATTAGAAAATCAGGCATCCACCGCTATGCATAGGATCACTGATTTGGAAAATCTCCTGGTTGAGAATAGCAGGAGAATAGAGACACTGCAGAAAGAGATTGAGCAGGAACAGAAGACAAGAGCCGACTAGCAGAAAACCATCACTAACCTCAAAAGCCGCATGAAGGGCAATATCACCCTCAGTGAAGCGAGAGGTATAATCTGGTCGGACATAATCTCAGTGGTGATGGAACAGTGGGGTTTCTTAAGAACGATGGGAGAAAATAAATCTGCTAAACCCTATCTCAACGGGAAATTGCAGGAGGCCGACCTCAACTTGTCTGTTAGAGCCTTGCTTGCCAGAAACTATATTTCATTCTTGAAGGAGCTAGAATCCGATGAGGTGGAGAAGCATGGCATACCAAGTTGATTCATGGAAGTCTTTGAATGTCAGAAAATCATCGACAAGGAGGCGGCCCGAGTTACAGCTTCGAGAGCCCTGCAACAGGTGGTAGCAAACATGGGTCGTTTCGATGCAGTATGGGGCGAGATTACCACAGCTGGACTGCTGTCTTGTTGGGACCCAACCACTCCTTCCGTGCTACGACCGTTGACAGAGTATAAGACACGCCTACAGGAAGAAAAATACCGGACGGACATCCTGTCGGATAAAAACGCTCGGTTAAAGGCTGAAACAATTGTTTCATCCCTCCACCAAGAGTTCACCCTTCTTCATCTTATAAAGCACAAGCTCCCCACTGAGGCAAGTTTCGACGACCTCACAGAGGTCTATGTCAGGGTGGAAAAATTTGCAGTGACGCCCGAACCATCACCAGACAGCGAGCAAAGATGCACTCAGTTCACCAGTCAGATCGCCAGCTCGTCCGCCAATGTTCCACCACCAACATCTGCAACTGCCTCAACCCCTTCACATCTGTGAAACACTGTCAACTCATGATTTGGCCTCAGTGGCATTTTTACTTTTTACTTAGTTAGCTACTTTTCAAGTTTCAAGTGGGCTTCATGTTCCACTTTAGCATTTTACTTTTTACCAGACTGTTGTTTAATATTTTTTTTTAAAAACGACCGAGTGCCTGAATGTCCATGACGAGAGGCCTTTATTCCTCATCATAAATTTTGTTATTTTGACAAGGACCTTTAACAAATTTTGGTCATGCGAAGAAGATATTTTTCTCGAAAATATCTTCTCGCTCAGTTATGAAGATGTCTATATAAGAAAGATCCAAAGAGAAGAAGAGGTTCCAAATTTTCTGAAGAATTGACTGTAAAAGAATGTCTTGTATGCTTTTTGTGAAAGTTTTAATACAAATGTGAAGAGCTCGTTGGTTTTTTCAATGAGAAAGAGTTTTGATATTTAAGGAGGATTCTGATCTTGGTGCTTTACAGTGTGTACTTCTTTCTTATGTGCTGTAGCTTAGCCATTAATTCCGTTTATATCCATTTATCTTGTGTCACATTCTGGAATGCGAGTAGCCCACTGTTTCTGATATAAATTTATCCTTGTCGATACTTATGTCATAAGCTTTTCTGCACTTTAAATATGGCTCAGGTGTGACATAATGTTTCATTTCCAGTTCATCCGCATTTCTGCTATATTGACTGCTAATGAGATGTTATTTACAAATGTTGTCTTCATGTGTGGATTCTTATTTTACCAAGCCCACTACATGCTGGTATATGTTTCTGGATGTTGTCTCAACTGCAGTTAGTATTCTCTTTATTCTACGAATGCAATAGATACTCTATGATTACCAATCTATGTGAAGTGTTTAGAATCCAACCCTCTTTGTAGTTAAGCTGCTTTTGAATTGTCTACTACATTTCGTGTTAGAGTTTCACATCTTGCCTTTGCAATATTGCTTTCTCTGTTATTAAATTCTGGAAGTTTTGGTCCCATTCAAGTTAAATTTACTATTTACAAAGAAATAGCATGAGAGCTCAGTTCTGCTAGTCATCCCGGTCATAATATATTTCTTTTGCTCTCTGCTATATAAGATGTCCTAGGCACTGGTATTTCACAACTCTAGACTGTCTCTAGGATCGACAGCATATAGCATTACTAAGTACACATCAGCCACATGCTAATAAGAACATCATAAATAAAATTGTGATGCATGGAGCTTTTATTACTTGTATGATTAGATGTTGCAAATAGAACATATGGATAACACTTTAAAATTGGAATCTATCACGTTGAAAATGCTCAACCATAGATTAACTAATTATAAGTATATTATAGTTAAAAAAATAAGTTTTTATTTGCATTAATTATAATTTAATACTTAATAAATATATATATAGTAGATATTTATTTTGTTCAATTTGTCACTTCTCTTTAAATTATTTGTGCTAATAGTTTCTTTATTTATTATTTTATATTATTATGTTTATTTATTATTTTATACTATTAAATATTGAACTGCAATTGCAAAATACTCTTAATTTATATAATTTTTATTAATGTAAATTTAGTGAATTATGATAAATAAATATAATAAATTATTTTTTAAAATAAGTTTCCACTTAAATTATTATTATCAATAATTTTTTGTATAGTATTTAGGTATGATGAAGTTCTTATAAATTTAATTTGCATAATATTTATACATCCTCCATACTATATATATATATATATATATATTAAATAAATATTCAATTTTATTTTTAGTTCTTGCTACTTAGTTTAATTTAATTACTAATTTATTTTGTATTGTTATTATGTAATTAGTATTGGTTAAATGTAATTAATATTTAAGTTGTTTCACACCGTTGTTAAAACACAAATTAATCTTAAAAAGGAAATTAGGCTGGGGGCGTTGTTTAGTCTTCATTAAATTATAAATATTCATTAATATATTTTTGACTTTCCTATGAAATTTGTTTGAAAATGCTTTTAAGAACCATTGGATCCAGGTCATTAAATAATTTATTAAAAAACATAAATTACAGATTTATCTTTGTCTGATTCGAGGATTACGTTAAAGTAAATCCATATCAAATCTACATGCTGCTACATGAAAAGATTTGGTTGACTGATCCCATGTATAGCAATAAGGATCAGACCCCATACAACTTATTCATTAGCAATATATTCCTCCAATTACATTACCATATACATAGTTTTTACTTGCTACTCCAAATTATTGAATTTTGGTATGTGAAGTTGTTTAGTTTTCATTAAATTATAAGTTAGTTATTAATATATTTTCTACTGGGTTGAAAATACTTTTAAGGACCATTGCATCCACATCATTAAATAATTTATTAAAGAATACAAATTACAAATTTATCTTTTCTCGCTTCGAGGATTACATTAAAGTAAATCCATGTTGAATCTACATTTATCATCGGTCATTTCTTGATTGTACTAATGCTCACAGCTGTCCACCTATTCTGCTGTGAAAACCATCATGGAAAAAACAAAATTCAAATTTCAATGTTATTAATTATACATAGAATCATTATTAACAATAAGGTTTTCCACATCGAATATGTAATTTATGACATTCATTATGCAAATGCAGATCTGAGTTGCAGGATCTAGTGATGTCACAGACATCTCATGTAGATCTCTTGATATCAACAACCATTAATTCAAAATTAAATAGCATAAAATTATAGCAGTTGTACCAGTTTTTACTTTGCAGTTGTTCTTTTGCGTAAAGCTCTATGAATTTTATTTATGCTCTTTAGATTTTCTATTCTTGGCCGTCGAAATCTTTTTATTCTGCTCAAGACATCTACAAGTAGATTTATCATGCGACTTGAGACTCTAAAAGCAAGCTTTCGCAAGTCAGGCTGGAACTGTGCCCGTCCGGTTGCAAGGTTTGCTAAGCATAATTTCTCTTACTCTTTCACGTAATTCCACTCATTAAATTCACTTTCTTGCTTTGATTCTGAGTGCAAAGTCGATGATATTCTACCTGCAATTTACATATTATGGACTATGTTTTTAAATGATAGCGGATGGAACATTGATGATTGCAATTCCTTTTGAATTTGATAAAGTTGGTGCGTCCTACAAATCTCTTTTCCTTTTAGCAAATTTACAAAGTTCCTAGAAGTACTTCTCAAGATTGTACCATACAGAGGAAACATAGAAAATAGAATTTTGTTAGGTCTCTAACATGAGAATACCATTTATATCAGCCTAGGAGGATTCAAAGTCATTTCCCTTGGAACGACTTTGTTTACTAAAGCCTCTGTTTATTAAAAAATGTACAGATTATTATCACCATCATTTTCTGAATCAAATTCCACTTCATTTGTAGCTTCGGTATTAGCAGATGAAAAACTATGTTCTTGTTCGACTTAACAAGTTTTTGCGATAATTTTAATTCTCAAAAAGATAAAATAATTTTCCTAATTTAATTTTTTTAAAATTATTATTTAATTAAAAATTACTTCGTTGTAACTTTAATTTTTCCTAAAACCTTCAAGATTACGTCGTAATTTTACTTTTCAACAAAAATTACATCACACAGACTGTATGTTTTGAAGTTTGTTTCTATTTTCAACAAAGATTACATCGTAATTTTACTTTTCAGCAAAAAAATATATCTCAAAGAGTGTATGTTTTGAAGTTTGTTTCCATTGCATTATTTTATTATTTGATTGAAAATTAAAATATATATATAATTTCATATAGAATAAATTTTTTCATCCTATAAATCCTTGCCTGATTGGATTATATACCATTTATCTGGCTGCCAAAATGCATTGGCTCTGCATTATTTGGCTTCTTTTTTATTTCTATTTTTTTTATTTTTTGCAATTTTAAGTAACCTGGATAGTACAGTACTGCTACGAAGACGAGTTTGAATGAAATTTTCTGACAAAATAGTCTTTTTTTTCTCTTAAGCTTTCGATTTTGTCAGAAAATTTTTCATTGTGGTTCTCCAAATTCGATATATGATCAGGCTCTTGAAGTAATTCCCGAGTGATCGCTACAGTCCCGTTCTCTTAAGGTATCGATTTTGTCAGAAAATTTTTGATTGAGGTTCTCCAAATTCGACGTATGATGATGCTCTTGAAGTAATTCCCGACTGATCGCTACAGTCCCATTTCTTGCATCTACAATGTGTGATAAGGTTCATAGTTTTCCAGTTCCCAATCTTTAGGTGATTAGTCTGATTCTTGAAATATCGTCTGAATTTCGTGTTGAACTTTCTGCTCACAGAAGGTTTTACAAAATAGTGACCGCTGCAAGACAAAGTGCACAAAATTTTATTCTATGTCTCTCAGTTCAAAAAATAATAATACTGCCATCTAAACCTATTCTATTTAGCACTCTGCTCTGCTTTTTAAAATAAAAACATATGAAACTGTTTCAAAGACTCTCGGGCCTTTTATATGTGGCAGCACATATTACACTAAAAGTAAAACTAAAGCAATACACCCTTTCAGAGCCACCCAAAATGAAGGCTCATATTAAAAACATTGAAATGTTTTAACATTAGCTCTTATAACAAAGTACTTTATAAAAAAATTGTCGTGCATATAAAACATATTAAAACCTTTGACATAAAACCTTTGCATTGTTCACCATTTTAGAAAGCAGTTCGAATACAAAAAACTGGAGATAAAAAATGGAACAGTGAAAACAGAGGTAGCTAATAGAACAGATGCAAAGCCAAGGGTAGTTAACACAGCTCCAGAAACAAAAATCTATGAAATAAATTAAGGTTCAAGGTATTTTGTAGTCATTGGTATCCTCCAAGTAATTATTGCATCTTGTGCATATTATGGAAGCAAGAAAATTCAAGCACCTTAGTTGAAAGTTAGTCAGAATTAGTCTTTAAACAATTGCTTCCAAAATACGAGACACCTAACAAGAGTCATCAGTTTAATTGATTGAGTAAAAGCAACACTAGGAGCAGTCAAAACAGAAGTAGCAAATAGAACAGATGCAAAGGCAAGGGTATTTTATAGGTTATGTAGTCATAACTTATTAAGAATAGTACTTGTTACACTATAGTCTAGAGATTTATAGCAAATTAGAGTAGTTACCCAAATAGTCACATTAGTCTTATTGCTATGCACCTATGGTAGTGGTAGTCTTAGTCCTATGCCCTAAGTTATTATTATAGGATATTAAATATTTCATATAGTATAAATCAAAATTGTTCTATGTCATCTATTATTCACATCATCGCGCACAACTTACTATGTCTCAACTTCTGGTATTGTTCTTATTCTTCAGTCAGTTGATACCTTTGGATAGTTAATTTGTTGTTTTTTTCTTGATGTTTTAACAAAGTTAGGTGCCACTTGCTGCATTGAATCGAAAATATAAATTTGGAACGATGGAATGTAGTCACATGCAACTTTCAAAGATGCTACAACAACTAATAGAAGAAGAAGACACTGCTAATATCAAAATAGACTGTAGAAACAAAGCAACAGAGAAAACAAGTGTTGGATACTTTGCATGTAGACCTTGTGAGAAGTGGTTTAGTTGAAGTTTCAAATGGTGAAAATGTTGTTTTTGTATGCAGTACATTTGTTAATATGAAAAAAATAATAAGCAGTTGTCAAACATCAACACAAATGAACGCAAAGAAAAACACAAATAGTCAATACTCTAAATCTAGATGTCGTACCAAGTCGTATAGATATGACTTCATATGATCCAAATGTTGTTGTTGTATACACCACCATTGTTAATGTCCATAGAACAATGGTTGGTTATTAGCAATCGTCATAGAATACATTTATTCGTCATTGAAATCAATATTTTGTCTTATGACAAAAAGTAGTGTAACTACCAAATTCTCAAAATATAGTGATAGAATTAGTCCATATTATGTTGACCTATCTTGACCAATATTTGCTACATTGAATTGCAAGTACATGCTTTCATGCAATAAAGTTGGGACTTGCATAAGGGATGAATGCTTTGTAATAACTGAGACAATTCTCACGTTCAGCTAGTTGTATCAAGCCTATTGTTTCCTTCAAGATGCTATTATGCTATTTTCATGCTTTCTATTGTATACAAAACTGAATTATTTCATGCTTTCTATTGTATACAAAACTGAATTATTTCTAGAATACATATCTTGTATGTGAGATTCATGTTTTTAGAGACAATAATCAATGTTGCATCTTCTTTGTTTTGCAGTGATACTTTTGAGATACAGAGAGATGCAAAATAGGAACTAGTTAGTTGCAACTTTGCTTCTCTTATTTTATTGTTTTGAAACCAAAGATACAATATAATAGTAAAATTAGTATTTTGTGCTAGTAAACATTATCATATAGATATATTCAATAAAGCAAAAAATATTATAGAAGCTCTTCGCATCTTTGAAAGAAAAAAATCTAAGATACATAGTACTTAGTAAACAAATCACCATACGAATCTGAAGAATAAATACATAGAAAAAAATGGTTGAAATCATAGACATTGAAAACTACCATCCAGCAAAAAAACATCGGATAGATACTAATATTGATGTCGTTTTAATGAACCATAGTCTCTTTAGACTACAACAATTTTCATATACTCCTGGAGATTGTTTGTTCAATGCATTTGAAGTGCTTCTGCACTTTCGTTACTCGTCTATTGAACTGCGCAATGGAATAATAGACCATTTTCTCAATTTTCTACAGCAAAATGACACAGAGGCAAAAGAATCATACCAATATGAACTAGATCCTGTCATGTTATATCAACTTCATGGAATTCACGATGTTGACACATACCTTCGTAGAATGCGTTTTTCTGCATCTAATAGCAATTTCCAATCTGAAAGAGGCCTATGGGGAGACACATTTTGCATACGATGGCTATCAAAGTGGTTGAACATACCAATTGGAGTCTGGTCACTAACAATGAAAACAAGGTATTTGTTCTTCAACCACAATCTAGATACAATTCCACTAAACATTTTGTTTCATGATACAGATCCCACTAGTGGACATTTTGAACCCCTACTATACAAAAGATTATGTAGATGCAACTTTGTACCAAATTATTCATTGTCACCTCTTTGCAAATATCTTGAAAACCATTATGAATACGTTGTCCATGAAATGCAAATTCATGGATTGCATATAGCAAAAAAAACTATGTCAAAATGTGCTAATAGCATGTTTAGTGAAATTTGTCATTTAATAGCTCCTGAATTTGATGAACAATCTTTTAGAATCTACATTTTCCAATCTTTTTGCAATGCACTAATGGCTAGGAGCAACGATTCATTAAATTGTATAGAAAAACACTTAACAAATGAAACTATACAAAGTCAAACAATGGTTGCAGGTTGGAAACAATACCTAATTAATATGGAAATGCCATATGAAAAAGGAAGAGTTGAAGGAACATCATTTTTCTTGCAATGGACATCGATCATATTCAATGTAAACATACAAATATGGTCATTTACGACCAAAGACATTGTGAATTACTACCAATCAAAAACAAATTCCAACCAAATGTACAACATATTATCATTTGAAACAAACACATCACATATTCATTATGAACCATTACTATCAAATCAAAATACAAATCAGTGCAATTTGCAACGAAGAATAGTGCAAATGCACGAAAACACCAACAATAGAATAAACTTGCGCAAATTGAAACAAATGATACGTACAAATGACCCAAATAAAATTGGACAAAATAGAAATAAAATAGCAAATAAAAATTGTTCATTACGAAAAAGTACTCCCATAGAAATTTACAAACGACAAATTGAAGACACACCAAAAACCAAATGTCCAATATGTAAGACATTGCAATTTCAAAAGAACATCTCAAGCATTGGACTTGAATTACAAAAAATGTACATAAACATATCTGGAAAATAGAAGACATTTCATTTAAATATCATTTGCAGATCTTGCAAAACAGCACTTGCAAATGAAAAGTTGCCTCGCTTTGCAACACCTGAACAAATAAGACGTAATAAGCCATTGCAAACTGTAACAAGACTTTCAGAGCTTGAGGAAAGACTTGTTGCATTGAGAATTCCCTTTGCACAAATAAGACAATGTGGGAAGAAGCGATCACAAATGGGCTTGACTGGTTCAATAATCAATGTACCTGTCCATATGGACATTGTCCAAAAAGTATTGCCACAATCCATAAACAATACAATCACAATTGCTATTGCATTAAAACGGTGACTAGAATACAAGAATGCATATCAAACAGGAAAAGTGTGTGTGCATATTGTCATGAGAGCACTTAAAGAACTATGTTCTCGAAATTTGTATAAAACTGAAAACATTTCCATTAATAGCAATTGGAATCATATACTTGAATTGGACAATAAAGGTAATAAATCCGACGATGACAACATTGATAGCAAAAGTGAAACTGATAGCATTTCAGAAAGTGAAAGGCCAACTGAAACCTTGGTACATGGATTCATAGCTTCACAACGAATTCATGATTTACAAGACAAGATTATTGAAATAGCACCAGCTGAGGGACATCGACCACTTGGGATATTCAAAGACAAACATGCAAAAGAAATGAGTTTCCCAACACTATTCTTTGGAAATCCACGTGACGATGATATACTACAAAGATTTCGTTACCAAGAAATAGTAAAATGGGAACTAATGCATTGCAGTGGTCACTTATCCTATCACATTACAAATTTGTTCTTCAAGACAATGCGAATACTCATTGAAAAGGTCATGTCATGCATCTCAGTACGAATAAGAAAAGGAAAATTACAAGGAAGAAAGTTGTTAGCAAATATGTTAAGTACAAGCCCAACTTAGAAAAGTTACTAAAAAGTCACATTGGATACATAGATTTCAAACACATAAGAATTTCTCCTTATTACCATCAACAAATGCAGAAACATATATTTGCAATGATACGACAATTAGGTCCTCCAACTTTCTTTGTTACATTTACAAGTGCAGAGCATCTTTGGACACCACTAGTACAAACTCTTACTAAATTACATAGCAATAGAAATAAAGAGAAATACATTGAAACAATTGAGGAATGCAACATTGATTATCTTGTCAGGAAGGACCCGGTAACATGTACACGTTACTATAGACATAAGACAAATGCATTGAAGCAATTGATCTGTCAAGATAGCACATTCTTTGGCAAAATATTAGATTACTACTTTGTAACTGAGTTCCAAAATAGAGGTAGTGCACATGAACATGCTCTTATATGGATAGAAAATGCTCCAGTATATGGAATTAATACTAACTTAGAAATTGAAAACTTCTTGGATAACTATATAACTTGTAGCACAAATCACCTTGATCCAGAACTTGCAAAGATACATGAACATCATCATACCAAAAGCTATAAAAAAAGAAAAGCATCACAGTGTAGATACAAATTTCCAATGCTACCAATGAAAAGAACAAGGATTCTTGAACCAATTACTTCGGTACATGGCTCAATAAATGAAAATTTTTTGTCCTTGCAAAGCACCTTAGAGCAAAAACACTATGACAAATCAACTAGTCATGAAGATTTCTTAGATGAATTCCAGTTAACAGAAACTGATTACATTGAATTAATACAAAGTACATTAACACAACCAATGGTATTCTTGCAACGAAAACCATCAGAAATATGGAATAATAGCTTTGCATACAATATGCCACACCTATGGAATGCAAATACAGATGCTCAATATGTTCTAAATGCATATGCTGCAGCTTCATATTGCAGTTCATATATGACCAAAGTTGACATCTCTATGACAAATGCATTCAAAAGGATACGAAAAGAGCATGAAAAGAGAAAAATTGATGCTATTCAAATGATACGATCTCTAGGAAATGCTTTGCTTAACCTTCAACAAATTTCAGCTCAACAAGCAGTTCACATAGCTCTATCACTACCATTGAATCATAGTTCAAGAGAATGCAACTTTATAAACACAGCACCAATAGACGAACACACATTTATACTTAAACCAACTACTCTTTTGAAACAAATTCCTGACAACTCTGAAGATGTTATGTGCAGTTCTATAATTGATTACTATATCAATAGACCTAATGCTATTAAGCATATATGTTTAGCCGAATTTGTATCAAAGTATAGGAAAGATGGAAAACCAATATCAAAAAGAAAAAAAGAAAAAGTAATTCGATTCATTAAATACAAAAAACACATTGACTATGAAAACTATTATAGAGAAAAACTTTTGCTATATGTTCCATTCGAAAACAATGAAAATGCACTAAAGCAAGACTCCTCTACATGGAAGAGTGCATACATGTTGCATAAGAACACAATAAAGAACAATGAAACTAAGTTCACATATAACATGAACAAGAAATGGGGTGATTTGGAAAAAGCAATTCAAAAAATTGATAGCAACATTGCAACTTCTAATCATACAATAAAAAAACCTGAAATATCTAATGATGTTACTGAGAAGTATGACTTGGCTAAAGATTTGCAATTTCCCCAATGCAATGAGAAAAAAAGACATCTTAACATTGGTTTTCAATTTACAAAACATCCATTTATGCTTAGCAATGAAGAATACTACAAGATTAGGAGAATGCTTAATAGAGAACAACAAGCAATACTGAAAGACATTGCAATGAAAAAACGAAAGAACATAGACAAACCATTCTACTTATTTTTTACTGGAGGAGCTGGGATTGGAAAAAAATTTACAGCAAAAGTAATATTCCAAATGCTCATGCGCATCTACGATGAACATTACAATACAGATCCTTTGAAACCAAAAGGTTTGATATTAGCATATACAGGTAAAGTTGCGTATAATGCAAGTGGAGTTACAATTCATTCTGCATTGCTAATGTCTTTCAACAAATCTAGTTTTATTCCACTTAGCAAAGATGTAGTAGACAACTTAACACAACTATACGAAGAATTAAGAGTTGTTCTGATTGATGAAGTATCTCTAATTGGAAGTTGTTTTCTATATCAAATTGATGATCGACTAAGAAACATTAAGCACAATCAAACAAAATACTTTGGAAACATTGATATCATATTTTGTGGCGACTTGTACCAAGCACAACCTATACAAGATTCACTAATATTTTAACAACCTACAATAAGAAGGCAACCAATAACATATGAATTTTGGAAAGAACATGTAAAGTACTATGAATTGCACATTGCAATGCGTCAAACAAATGAAAAATTCATTAGCATTTTGAATAGGATGCGTTTAAATAATCAAACAAAAGATGATTTGAATTACCTAAATAGACATTGTATTCGAAATGCTCCTAATGATCCTACTTTCCCCTATCTATTTTTTAGGAATAAAGATGTAGCATTACATAACAAGAAAATGTTGTCTATTGTTCCTGGTGATGAAATTGTAATTAATGCAATTGATTACGAAGAAGAAAACCATGGACACATACCATCTCATGCACAAATGGCAACATTGCCTTCACAAATTGTCCTAAAACTTAACATGCTAGTTGAAATATATGCAGGAAACTATGACTTACAAGATGGTCTAGTCAATGGTGCAGATGGTATCATTAAAGCATATGTAAATTTAGACAACTTTGATGTAATATGGATCAAATTCTATGATGAACATGTTGGCCGTCAAAAAGCACATAAATTTGGCTTTCTATATAGCAAAGAAATTTCTAGTGATTGGACTCCCATACTACGCACAACAAAGCCAATTTCTGTATTAGCAAAAACAGGCAACTTGAAAATCAGAAAACAATTTCCAATCCAATTAGCATGTGCACGTGCAATACACAGATCACAAGGCTTGACACTAGACAATCTTGCATTTGATCCTTTAGGAATACGACACCATGGATTAGTATATACAATTCTTTCTCGTGTGAGAAACATAGAATCATTGTATTTGCTTAGTCCACTTAAGAAACAAAACTTCCGAATTCAACACAAAATTTTTGTTGAAATGGAACGTTTACACAAAAATGCAAAGTGGAAACTAGACTACAACTATTCGTTATTAGAAACAAAAGAATACATTTCAATTCTTTCTCTAAACACTCACAGTTTACAAATACATATTGATGATTTGTTAAATGACTATGATCTAATGCAATCTGACATCCTATGTTTACAAGAAACACATTTGAATAATTCGATGCTTCTAAAAAGACTTGAAACATTCAATTTCATATCAAATCATAGTAAACATGGTTTGCTAATTTGTATTAAAAATCATATAAAGATCTTGAACCATATTCATTTTGAAGAAAATAACATTGAAGCTACACTAGCAAATGTGCTTCTTCGTGACATGGATATTATAGTCGTGAATGTCTATGTTGTGCCATATGCAACATTGAACAATACATTGGATCTCCTTTCAAAAGCGTTATGAAAAATACATTCAAATCAAACAATAGCAATTGTTGGCGATTTCAACATCAATATGCTTGAAAGCAACAAGAAAACAAACAAACTAAGATCGTATATGGACAATTACAACCTTCATTTTCTTTTAGAGACAAACAACAATCAACAATTATCAATCATTGATCACATATGGTCAAACATAACTTCTAGCTATAAGACTTTCAAGTTAGATACATATTGGAGCGACCATGATACTATTTGTCTCATCATTGAAGACAAAAATGCAACACAAACATAGTGCAAATGAAAGTAGTCTAATGCTTTTTTCTAGTCAATAGTATCGGACTTGCATATTCATGTCCTTATTATACAAACAAAATCAATAGTGAGCATTGTTACCAAATATACTTTTAATTTTTTACTAAAAAAAGTCTTTCAAAGCTGCATAATAACATTTTAACTACTATGACTTTGACTTCTAATTGTATGTCTTGAAAATTACTATAACTTTCTACAATGAGTCAAATAGGCAAAGACAAGTCACAAAAATAAACAAACACATTCAGATTTGCTTGCTACACTAAACTTACTTATCCTTCAAGGCATATGTATAGAGATATCTCTATGTTTAATTGTTTATTTCTTTCTACAAAACTATTGCAAGACCTATTCTTATATTACTAGTGCTGACTTCTATAGCACTGTTGTTCCTATAGAATTATACTATGCATCAATGATTTATTTCTTAAGCATAACAGAATTCATTTTAATTATTGAATTTGTCTTTCAAACCATTGTAAGATTTTCATGCACAAATGAGACTCGCCCCATTGCAAATTGCAAACTATATATAACCACTTTGGAGTTATCTAAAAATAAACATCACAGAATACTGAATCTTATTCTCTACAATATTTTAGCACTATGATACAATTTGTTTCCCTTTTCATCATCTTAACAATGTTCTATGCTTAAACTTGACAATCATCACAAATTTCTTATTTACATCAGAACTGTTACATGCATAATTCTATGAATCCTAGTCTTCTTGTTCTTCTTTTCTTGTCAACCTTTAATTCCTTTTACTCGCCCTTCCTCTAGAAAGTTGTCAAGGTCCTTGTTCACTTTACATTTGAACCCTTTTTCACTAGGATCTCCTCCAATTTCCCATGCTGCTTCTTGTCAACGTCTAAATTGCAATAAAGATAATATCAAATACAAATTAAATTGCTTCCAAAATTATAGCTCTATTTCAGTTACATCAAAATAAACTATTTCATAATCCATATGCATATTAATTCACATTGTGCAATTTGAACAAAATGTTTCCAATCTCATCATTATTTCTCTTAATATCCC
Organism: Pinus albicaulis; assembly: GCA_034641835.2. Classification (NCBI taxonomy): domain Eukaryota; kingdom Viridiplantae; phylum Streptophyta; class Pinopsida; order Pinales; family Pinaceae; genus Pinus; species Pinus albicaulis. The sequence goes on along the minus strand of MU968427.1, from coordinate 38,180 downwards.
TATTATCTTTGAAATTTTATCTGTACCTTTTCTCTTTGGTTTCTTTTGTTCTATGGTGTTTCTATGTTATTTTTCGTTGGGTAGTACAACAAGCTCAAATGACATATATCTTGATCAACATATTCATTGTGTAAACTGCCAACCACCCATAATAAGTAACAACATCGGAAAGTCAGCTTGATCAAGAAACACATCCAGATTTGCTTATTATGCCCAAGTTACTTAGTCTTTGATGCATATGTAAATCTTTTCATGCCAATCAACGATACCTAAACTTTCATACATCTGTACTAGATGCGTTTACACGTTTCTATAGTACTGGAATTGAATCATTTTTTCTCTTACCCAAAAAAACTTTTAATATTTGCAACTCAGATCAATATATATTTCTATTGCACCAATAGAATTTTCTGAATTTAATATTGTATAGTTTATAAGTATTCCATTATCAAAGTTTTTAAATGCAATTAATATTTCTTCCAATAACTAATATTCAGTTTCCAGTACAATATACAATAAGCTTATACTTTTATTTTTTATTTTTAGTTATTAAAATTTACCAAACACTTCGTGGTTGCGTTCAAGTGCACCATTCAATGATGTCGTATCTTTTTCATCTCGCAGTTCTGGACAACAAGCTAGAATAGACAAAGAACAACAAATATCAAGTGCAACTGAATCAGAAAAGTAAGTAAATTTGAAACAAATTCTTATACGTACCATTCACATAGCATTCATATTTATCACCAATATATTTTACTTCTAATTGTTTCTTTTGCCACATCAACATCATCAATACACAGATCGAAAGCAACATATTTAGTTCCAGTTACCATTGAAGAACTAAACATTCGCAAAACTGGAAAAATGTTCAATGGAGATGTTATGGTTATCTATAGCACATATCTTGATAAAGTCCACAAAGAACGACAAATACTACGTGAAGATTTGACAGACGCCGAAGGAATCATGACAATCACATTGTCCATACCAACTGAGCTTATTGAACAACATGGACAAAAAATATCACCAGGAAAAGCAATATCTATTACAAATTTTAAAGTTCTTCCCAAAACAAATTATGACCGCGGTGATTGTGATTGGATTATGCTGCTAACTGAGCTAAGCACCGTACAAAACATACCAACAATTTGCAAAGAATACAAATTCATTCCAGATACAACAGTAAAACAACTTACAACAAATACAGAAACATATCCAATTGGAACAATTGCAGCAGTTGTCACAGCTGCACGGAAAGTTGGTTTCCAATATACATTGAAAATTAAAGATGGAAATTTCGATGACAATAGAGAAACGGTAACATAAATTACTTTGCAATGTTTTTATATTGCTAGTTCCATCCTACATTTCAATTCAATTTCAAAAAAAAAAAAAAAACTTTTTGTGTTCTTTTGCAGTTGCGGTGATTTGAAACATTTGCACCGCTCTATGATGAAATTGAGCAAGAATTGCAAAAAGGCCATCTTCCAATTATGTTATTCAAAAACATAACAAACAGGAAAGAACTGAAGGACAAAACACTTCGAACAACGCAAGCTACATTCATCACAAAATTGAATGCAAAAGCAGCAGAAGAACTCAGAAAATTGAACCCTCCAACATTCTATGTAAGTACAAATGAAACAGTACCTCTACTACTCAATATGCAATTGTTTCTTCATCTGTTTCTATTTTGACATATACTACTTGTCCTCCTCTATGAACAGATAAAAGGAACATTGACAATTTCAAGCATTTACTCTACGCCATTTGAACCAGTTTGTGTTGAATGCAATTCACCAATACTAGCCTCTACAATGATAGAGGAGAATACAGTTGATTGCCTAAAGTGCAATAAAAATTCGTCCTTTTCCTATTCACAGTGTCTTAATTGCATAATCAAGTCCAACAACACCAATTTTCAATGTTGCATCCGAAGCAAATTCCTCTTGAAACAGTTACTTCCCAACCTAGCGCATATGTCTTTTCAAGATTATGTTAAAAGGAAACAAGCAACAATGTATATGCTACGCGATTTCAAAATCAATGGTACATTTACAATCAACGAAGACAACGAGATCCAATCTATTGACAGCAACGGAAGCCCTACCAAGGCTAGGTATACTTATAATTACTCTTCATCTTTCAACAAAAAATCAGATATATGCAATTTAAATTATGCTATCCAAAATAGCAAGATTTGTACTAATTTTTCCCTTTTCTTTGTAGCACCAGCACTCCTTCAAACATTGGCTACAACATAATCACATAGTAATCCAGAAATCAGTGCAAATTTCTTCTCAATTTTTGTACAAGATTTTACTGCTCAAATCTGCCTTTCTCAAAGTGCAGTATGTCTGCAACATTTTGCCAGAACAAGAATGTTTTCATAGAACAATTACAAACAAAAATCACTAGTTATACTTATAGTGTTTCTTCTACCTATTCACAAATACTTTTAGACTTAATATATGTATATTTAAGAAATATAGCTTTTCCATTTGACATTTACAAATGTTTTCAGATTTCATACATATATGTTCAATGAATAGAACCTGTCTTTACAGTCTGATATTATATATATATATGTTATAAATCTATTTAAAAATTTCCTGAAAAAAATATTTGTACATACATGATCCCTGGGCTACTTCCAGTCTTCTGTCTTGTTGTTTATTGGTTTTGCAAAAATCGTAATTGACATCTGGAACATTAATTCATCTCTGTAAAAGAGCGAACGAAGCAAGGACATTAATTTTTCATATATTCTTATGTATCAACTTTGAACAACATCTCTCAATTTGGGCAATATCTCTCAATTTGGGCAATATTTTTATGGTAACAGAAATAGTAAATTGCCATTTCTAAGTCTATGCTTCCTTAGCTTATAAGTTCATTTTTTTTTTTTTGCAGATTCCTATATTCACTGTTAATAGTAATGCACCAAATTCTATGTATAAACATTGTACTAAGACTAAAGTTAGTCTTATCTTCCCTGCTCCTCGCCTTTGTTATAATTTGCTTTACAATATGATTCTTCTTCACCTGCACTTTACGACTGAAAGCTTATATATTAAGCATTATTGGGTCATTGATATTTACTTTGTTAAGTTCTTTTTCTACTTTAATATTCAAATACTCCAGTCTTAGCTTTTGATAAGTATTTGTTTAAGAATTTTTACTAAATCTTCGATTCCATGAGATAATATATATAATCAATAAACTATGCCACAAATGGTTTGAACAGTGTTTCAAGCCAACAATACAAGTCTCCCTAGACTGCTTCTAACACAGTGCCAAACAGACTTCACTGTCTCACAAAATAACCCACTCTATCTTTTACAAAACACACTACTATGCAATGTAACACAGTGTCTCTGTTCTACAATACTCCTTTGTTTTTCTCTATTTCGCACTCTACTGTGTTTTCAAAATAAAAACATTACACTGTCTGTTACAATAGCCTCTAGGGCTTCTTACTTTATATATTCCGTGCATATTAAAACATAAAACAAAACCTATATGAAATGAAACTAAACTAAAGTTTGTGGAGCCTATTACAAATGCGCGTTGTATATATTTAAAACAATACTACAAACCAAAAGTTGTAAAACCTTTTGTCGCATGATAAAAACATTAAAACATTTCATTTGCGCATACACTGCCGAACCTGAAAAGAGAATAAATCCGCTTCATAAATTGCATCGGGTCCGACACATAATATTACAAAGCAGCCAATACAAAAAGTTCCGATGTTGATTGAAAGGCGGACCCGCGATCAACTATTAACTGCACCATATAACATAGATCGGATCTGCACTTATAGCATAACAAATGGTTCAAATAAAAAACTCCGATGTTGATTGTTAATCGAACCCGAGTTCAACTTTTAGCTGCGGCCTATAATATGCATTGGGTCCAGTTCCTATTGTTATGGTAACACAAATAGTAAATCGCCATTTCTAAGTCTATGCTTGCTTAGCTTTTAAATTCATTTTTATTTTATTTTTGCAGATTCCTATATTCACTGTTAATAGTAATGCACCAAATTCTATGTCTAAACACTGTACTAAGACTAAAGTTAGTCTTATCTTCCCTTCTCCTCGCCTTTGTTATAATTTACTTTACAATATGATTCTTCTTCACCTGCACTTTACGACTGAAAGCTTATATATTAAGCATTATTGCGTCATTGACATTTACTTTGTTAAGTTCTTTTTCTACTTTAATATTCAAATACTCCAGTCTTAGCTTTTGATAAGCATTTGTTTAAGAATTTTCACTAAATCTTCGATTCCATGAGATAATATATATAATCAATAAACTATGCACATACAATGCAGATGCCACAAATGGTTTGAACAGTATTTCAAGCCAACAATACAAGTCTCCCTGCACTGCTTCTAACACAATGCCAAACAGACTTCACTGTCTCACAAAATAACAAACTCTGTCTTTTACAAAACGCACTACTATGCAATGTAACACAGTGTCTCTATTTTACAACACTCCTTTGTTTTTCTCTATTTCGCACTCTACTGTGTTTTCAAAATAAAAACATTACACTGTCTGTTACAATAGCCTCTAGGGCTTCTTACTTTATATATGCCGCGCATATTAAAACATAAAACAAAAACTATATGAAATGAAACTAAACTAAACTTTGTGGGGCCTATTACAAATGCGTGTTGTATATATTTAAAACAATACTACAAACCAAAAGTTGTAAACCTTTTGTCGCGTGATAAAAATATTAAAACATTTCATTTGCACATACACCGCCGGACCTGAAAAGAAATTAAATCCGCTTCATAAACTGCATCAGCTCCGAAACATAATATTACAAAGCAGCCAATACAAAAAGTTTCGATGCTCATTGAAAGGGGAACCCACGATCAACTATTAACTGCACCATATAACATAGATCGGATCCGCACTTATAGCATAACAAATGGTTCAAATAAAAAACTCCGATGCCGATTGTTAATCGGACCCGAGTTCAACTTTTAGCTGCAGCCTATAATATGCATCGGGTCTGGTTCCTTTCACTGTTCAATTGGGCAACAAACAAAACGGTCCTAATACGTTTCAACTTGCAATACAATATGGTAATGCCGTGTGGTCTTGTGGACCCGCGGACCTTGGCTTAAGTGGAGGGTGATTGTTATATGAAATAACATGCGGTGAACTCATCGCATCGGACGATAAGAAAAGGTTGTAGATTATATGAATTACTTCCGATTGCGATGAACACATCAGAGCTTCTATCATCAACAAGACACTGTACTTGTGCACACAATACAACACAATATTTTTTTAATTAAATTGAAAATTAAAAAAATTATAAATATTATCTCTTAAAAATTGAATTAAAAATAAAAAAGTTATAAAATAAATTCCACCTTTTATCTTATCTTAGTACTAAAAATATTATTAGTACTAAGTTAGAAATAAAAATATTAGGTAGTAGCTACTTTGTCATACTCATATTGATGCCAAAAATAAGCTATAAGCATATGTAGCAGATCTAATCTACACATCAAATGCATATGCTCATAGATCGTCCTAATAATTATCAATTGGTTACCATTATCAACACAAAAATTGTTATTACAAAACAAAGGCATGTAATAGCCATAATAACTATCCATAAACATTTCCAACATTACATTGCAATATTACTATATTTAAACTAAGCAGCAAGTAGTCACTACTTGTAGCCTTGTTTATTACATAAATGGGGAAAAATATTAATTTTACATCTATTTTGTACCATTGGACATCAATCTTGTTTTTATTATATAATGATTTATTAGATCTTTAAGGAAATTTGAACAAATACTTCATTTGACATTCAATAATAAAAATGTGAAAAGGGCTTCAGATTTAATAATACAACAAAAACCTGAGCGAGAGAATAATATTACAAACAGCAAATCAAAAACATAAACTTATCTCCAAAAAAAAAAAACTTATCTCCTAATCCAACCTAGTATTTGATGGTACACATAACATAATTATACGACAAACTCTTCCATTATTTATGGAGATAAAACCCTAGAATTGGATGGTACACACAACAAGATTATACCGCAAACTCTTCTTGTCCGAAAACAACCATCTTTTCCGGTAGAATCTGCATACCTATATCTTTCTTTTGAATTCCTATTGGAGGATTATGTAGGTGGGAAGGCAATCTCAGAAAGGGCGCTGCAGAACCCATGATGGGCTCCACTGGAAAGTTGTCGCAATTGCAGATCTCAACAATGAAGCCATCGGGGTCATGGATGAATAGTTGAACCACGTATATCCCTCCTTTCTCCACGATTCGTTTTACATATTTGATTTTCATTTCTTGAAGCTTTTTCTCCACTGCATGAATGCCTTCGCGCTACAATTCCAAACAAGTGGAAATGCTAACTAATGTATAGCTAGTGAAGATGTGAATATTTAGAAATGGTATTTTAATATACCTGAAAATGTGATTATTTGTAGGATTGATTTCACTTTTCTTAGGTAGGCTCTCTAGATCTGCGGATTGAACCAAATGGATCCCTATTCAGTAGTTAAATAACCTGTACTTAAACAAAATACAAAAAAAAATTGTTCATGGCCACACCAAATTACAATATAAAGGAACCAGTTTGACCTGGCACCTAATTTACAAATTCATAGTATCATTTGCTCAAGGAAGATTGCAGGAAATGACCTTAAAACGTTCTCTGTACGGAATGTATTTTGTTAGTGTGGATGATGCCAATTCTCACCATGAAAAATCGTCCCATAATCTCTAATTTTTACACAACAGTCAAATATCGATGTGGGAATAATGAATGGCCAGTTACGTAACCGAATGTTCTAAGAAACACCGCTGGTAGAAACCGTCATTTGACCCAATAAACATATAATTTCACGATGATCTTTATCTATTTATTTCCTTCGCCGCCATTGAAATTTCATTCTGAATTCGCTTATAACTGTGGGCATGGTCTAACGGTTTTTTTTTCTGGTTTTTTGGAGTTTTTGGTTGGAAGTGGGCGATATTTTTATTTTTATTTTTTAATCTGGATTGGTATTGTTTAAATTGTTGTATATATAAATTCAGTTCTCTGAAAAACTTTATAGGAATCGCACACCTCAATTTTTTAATTTTAACCAATCTCTAATAAATAATTAACCAATTAAATAAAAAAAATAAACCAAAAAATTATAAGAAAATTAAATCTAAAGATAAATATAAAACGTCTCCAAATAAACCACGGCTTACTGATCAATATTTTCCAACTGGACAAACATTTGAATCATACATAAATCTAACCTAGCTAAATAGAAAAGTCACGTTAACAATCCAAACGGTAAGGTTATGGGATGATTAAAAGAATATTCAATTATTGCAGCTATCACTGTCTTCGAAATCGCCTCCTTGATTTATTTTTAAAACAAGAACATTGATAAATAAGAAAGCCTTATTGATTTAATTAATTATTAAAGTAAATTTTAATAAAAAAATTAATTAATTTAAAAAAATATATATATATACGGTTAACTAGTTAGTTAATTAGTTAAATAATTTATTATTTGTTTAAAGAAAAAGAGTGAGATAATTAATATTTTGTTTGAAAGTTATTTTCCTTTGTGATATTAAAAAAGTTATGGAAAGTAAAGTTAAAAAGGTTGTTGAAGTAAATGTTTCAAGAGCTGAAAGGTGGTTGAACTTGATTTGAGCGATTCTCGTTAATACGGGGATGAGACTCATCCCGGTCGGGAGTTGGGGTTGTTAGGAAGAGTGAAGATTGTTTCCGCCATGGTAGGGCGTGAAATCCTTAAATAAATCTAAAGTTTTCGGCGAAATTTGGACAGGTCAGTCACACGAGCTCTACTTTATCAACCCGTACCTCTTCAAGGGGAATTCTTGAGCAGGGCAAAAGGAGGGCGTGGTGCCTCTCTTGAAGGTTAGGTGGACATATGATTAAATACATTTCTTTTACAAATGAGTGATTCACTGTCTTAGAATTTAAATTAGATAGAAAAGTTATTTCTAAGTTAAATATGTTAGTTAGTTGTTGATTAGATACTCGGAAAAAATTGTTTATGAGCTCACCATTCTTTATAATGATATGGTAATGAGCTATTAAATATAAGCTTGCTCATTAAATTCACGGTAAGCCGTGAGAATTATTTGCTGTGGGATATGGAAGTATACATTATTGCATTTATTTTGCGATTAAATTATGTAAACTCTGTGATTATGAATATTTTACGTAGGAGTTATGGAAGCACTTTCAGTACATTTATCTTGTTAAAAAAAATAATTTTTCAAAGGTTATTGTGACAAAACTTGTTGTTATACAAATGTAGTTATACTTTGTGACAAAACTTTTGATTTGGGAGTGATCAAACTCAATTTTAATGTGATGCCAACTTCTACCTTCTTGGCTCAAGATCTTCACTATAGAGTTCAAGATGGCCATGTAATGAACAAGCCCATATAAACCACACTTCCTACATGAACAAGTGCATATGAATTCAGGGTGCCGAAAAACACATCAAATTCTGCAAAGTGGCAATTAAAAGATCAAGAATATCTTTAATTAAAAGACATAGACCATGCAAGTTCCAACATAATCACCTTTATGTTTGCTAGTTTCATTCTCTCCATGAATAATATTTGTAGGTCCTGTCTCATTATCCAGTCCTTGTTCAGAATGCAGATTAGAGACTATAACCACTTCCATTGGAACATGACCAACAAGATTAGGTGGTTGATCCTTTCCCATGGACAATACAGCCTGAAGAAATGATAAGAAAATTAGAAAAATATTCATACATCTAGGCATGCTCATGTTGAACTTCTATATTGTGATTTGTACTACACAAGGATCAATAAATTGTGGCTTCTGCCACTGACAAAGGCATATTTTCAACTCTTGGTTGTTTATGCATAGGTTCCTCCACATTCTCTTCAATGTTTTCAAAGATTGGTATTGTTTCCACTGCATTTGAACCCTTTGTTTCCACATCAAATGTGCCTAGTTTCCTCTTGATGCCTAAAAGTGTTGTATAAACTTTCCATTTCTTCTCTTCCTTTGGATATAAAGCTAATCCATCTTGGATAAAATCAAAAGGGTATTCAACGATTCCATCATCCACAATTTCATCACGGATTTCAGCAAATGTACAACCTTCTCGACACCTGACAATGCCAATGACAGGTTTCTCTTCATCGATAGTAATTTTATAAGACAAGTCCATCTGTTTTTGCACATAAATAAATGAAAAAGTAAGTAAAATTCCACAAACATATTGGTTTATTATGAAAAAAAGAGAAAGGAAGCAAGGTATGCACTTTCAATTCAAAGCTCCAAAAAACATGAATAACTCTTACTATTGCGATGAAACACCTTGATTCAAAATGTACTATCGATGGATTCCTCAAATGGAACTAAAACTAGAAATAAAACAGAGTACTAAAACAGATTTGAGAGTTGATTTATTGAGTCAAACATTGAAAAACTTATAAGCAAGCTTAGGCCCTAAATCTACCTCAATTTTGGCCTTATTTACATCATTTTTTTGTATCCTAAATAGGTCAAAACCAAACCATCGTAGTTTTTACTATTTGCTGGTATGAAATGGATTTTATTCAATTTATTGTTCGTTAGTATCTAGGGCTTGTGAGAGATAAATAATTTTTTTATGTTTTTGGAGCTACCAATGGGGAAGGACAGTACTTGAGCTCTATGTTTTTGGAACTACCTTGTGGATCCACAATAGTTCTAGTTTCAAAGAATGATGGCACATGAAGAATGTGTGTGGACCATATAATCTTGAGCATAATCATAATAAAGAACTAATATCCATTATTACACATTGACAACCAATTAACTCAACTTTAGGGAGACAAATATTTCAGTAAGATCAACCTCAAGTCTAGTTATCATCAAAGCTGTATCAAGACAAAGGTTATGTGGAAGACATCCATCAAGATGTGACAAGGACTGCTTGCATGGCCACTGATCCATTCAATGTTACCAATGGCCTTGAAGAATTCATGGGATGATGAAAAAAGTGCTACAACCACATCTTGACTCAACTCTAATTGTGTACTTCGACATATTACTTTTCAACCAGACCTTGGATGACCAAACCAAGGGTTTGTAGCACGACAAGTTATTTGTGAACATGGAGAAGTGTGCATTTGGGTATAAGGAACTTGATTATCTTGGATTTTTGTGTGAACCATGATGGAATAAGCATTGATCCAATGAATTTTTCAACCATTTTTATTTGGCCACCACCAAATATCAATAGAAACCATATAGAGTTTATTTGGAAACACATATTTTTTTACATAAGCACATACAATGGCACTTTATAAACTTGAAGGAGAGAGTCGAGTCCTTTTCTCTTTTTTTATAACCTCTGTCAACCCCAAATTCTTAACTTCTACTGACCCTTTCATCCACGAGATGATCGAATAAGAGTCCCTAACAAGTGTGAACTTTGAGCCCCCAAATTCTAAAGAAAGTGCCATCAGAAGGTAAACTTCTATGGATTCTGCTAAGTTGTTAAATCTTTTGTTTGTTCCACATCCAAAAATAAACCTATGACCTTCCAGTTTCCACAATAATGGGGTCCTACCTTCTTCATTGGTCCCTAGATTGTCCCACTTGAAACCTTTATTGAAAAAATCCAAAAATGTTAAAATTAGACAACTAGGTCCAAACTCCATGTTGTGATGCTCAGATGAATATACCAATATTTTTATTGGGTTCCTCTTTCGGAGAGGTGTAAGATCGATATAAAATTGATCTTAATCTGATGAGAAGAACATTTATTTTAATAATTTAAAATATGTGCGGGTTCAATAGATTTTACACCGCTGAATGTGTCACACACCTCAATGATGGATATATATACAGTCAATGTTGGAGATCATTTCACTCACTCTCATCACACACATCTCCTCTTCTGATTTAGTACAAGCTCCTTGGAGGCAAATTCGGTTCACACGTGGGAAAGAGGACGAATTACTGCAACAAGGGTTTGACCCAATTTACTGCAGCTCACTGCAGCTAGGGTTTCCACGCTAGTTTGACCAATGTTGACTTTGGTCAACGCATGGTCCAAAAGGGCTGAAAATTGGTGGAGAATTCGATTTTGGAAGGCCGTACACCTTGGCACAAGAACCGAGGTCAAAAGGTTGAGCGAAGACCGAGTTGCGTTGACTTTATTACTGCTGCCCTGTGTTGACTTTTTCTGGACATCGTTGACTTTTCTGGGGTTGACTTTGGGTTGATCAGGTGACTGTTTTGAGGGTTGTTGTGACACAAGCTGGGTTGGCCGACCAAGAAGACTTTGCTGGTTGAAGCATCCTGTTGATCACCGTAACGCAACACCACATTCTTTTGTTTCTGGTTTGTCTTCTATAGATCCTCTGGGATGTTCTATCAACATTTTACTTGATTGTTTATGTGATTGTTGTAGTAAAAAGTAAAGTTGCATCAAGCATAGAACATCTACATAAATTTACATGGTATCAGAGCTGAGGTGAAGACAAGCCCTATTTGTAGCAATCACCGGAGAGGATAATGGGTTCCACAAGCTATAGCTTCAAGGAGGAAGACAAATTGATTGGGAAGGATGACTTCCATGCTTGGAAAATGATATTGGATCTCAAATTGGAAGACCAAGATGTCATGGACTATGTGTAGGGTAAAATCCAAGAACCCCCATCCACTGCTACTGCTGCTGCCAAAACAAAGTACAAGAAGGGGGAGATCAAAGAAAAGCTGATGATCATAGAATCCATTCATAAAATCCTGGTGGCCTACATCTTTGAGTTGGGCACATCTAAAGATATGTATGATAAATTGATCCTCATGTTCAAGGCCAACAATGCGAATCAAGTACTATTCTTCAAGAATCAATTGAAGAATCTAAAGAAAGACAGGGATGAGTCTGTCCAATCATACTTTTTGAAGCCGACTGAAATCAGGAACAATCTGCTAGCTCTTGGAGAGACAATAGCTGATCGAGAGATGGTACTCACCGCACTTGGAGGGCTCTCATCTGAATGGCATGTGTTCAACACTACCATTCTAAATAATAATGTGATACTTGACTTTGATGAAGTACTGTCAAGATGCGTTCAAGAAGAATCAAGAATGAAGGAGTATGGAAATGGAGGAAATGCTGCATACGCTACTCATTCTAGAAAGAAGAACTCTGGTGGTTCGAAGAATAAGGGAAAAGCAGGGGCCCAAGGAAAGAAGGGAAAATGTTTCACTTGTCATAGGCCTGGTCACTATGCTAGAGAATGTCCTTTCAAGAAGGATTCTCTCGATAGTGATGACAACAACAACAACCGAAGGAATGGCAATCAAAGGAACAACAGGTTCAAGGGAAAAAGGAAGGCTTCCTCCGGCGGAAATGATCAACCTTTCAAAAGGTCAAGAAACTCCAGGTATGAGGAATCACATGTTGTTGATAAAAGAAATGAATACATTCTTGTATCTACCCTCTCTGTTGCATCCCCACCCAACACTATGGATGTCTGGTTGATAGATAGTGGTGCCTCAAGGCATATCACTGGGTTCAAGGAAGCACTTTCTGATATGGTTGAGAAGGATACTAATCTGGAAATTATCCTTGGAGATAATGCCACATATCCCGTGAAAGGGACAGGGACTGTGACCCTCCACTTGTCTCAAGGACAAGTCCTTCAATTGCAGGATGTACTCTACGTACCAAATTTGAAGAAAAACCTTGTGTCTATATCGGCCATGGAAGACAAATGTTTCAATGTGGCATTCACTGATGGAAAGGTGCTCATATGGAAGAAGAGCTTCAAGGAAGCTATCTCGATAGGGTTTAGAGTTGATACACTCTACCAGGTTGGAGGAAGTCCGCTGGGAGCAATGACATGTGATACTATTCGATAGATTGAACTATGGCATCGAAGGTTTGGACACCTTCACTACAAAGCCCTCCCCGAAGCAAGGAAGGTGGTGATAGGGATGCCCGAGTTTCCAAATAATCATGAAGGTGTATGTAAGTGTTGTGCCGAAGGAAAGCATACAAGGGGACCTTTCCCCTCTAGTGTCACAAAGACATCTGATGTCTTGCAATTGATCCATTCTGATCTATCTGGTATGTTTCCTGTGACATCCTTGGGAGGATGTTCATATTATATGATGTTCATAGATGACTTCTCTTGCAAAACCTAGATATACTTCTTAAAGAAGAAGGATGAGGCTTTCATGTGGTTCCGTACATTCAAAGCCTTGGTGGAAAATATGACAGGGAAAAAGATCAAGATTTTGAGAACTGATAATGGCACTGAATATGAGACAAATGAGTTCAAGGACTTATGCAGAGACGCTGGCATTAAGAGGGAGACCATAACTGTCTATACTCTCGAGCAAAATGGTGTTGCTGAACGAAAGAACTGGACCATTGTGGAAGCTGCCCGTGCCATGCTATGTGACCAAGGTCTGTCGAAGTTTCTATGGGGAGAAGCTGCGAACACTGCCGTGTACATACAAAACTGATGCCCGCATTCTGCTCTAGAATCTAAAACTCCCGAAGAGGTTTTCTTTGGTAAGAAACTTGATGTCTCACATTTTAGAGTTTTTGGATGTACCATCTACTTTCATGTGTCGAAAGAAAAGAGGAGCAAGTTGGATGCTTCTGGGAAGAAAGAAATGTTTGTGGGATACAGTGAAACTTCAAAGGCCTATAGAGTCTATGTGCCTGGTCAAAAGGAAGTGGAGATATGCCACGACGTCACCTTTGACGAAGATACTTCCCTGAGGAAAGTAGTCAATCTTCCGAGATCTGAGGAAGATAATGAAGCAAGGCCTGGAAATCAAGAGGAACCGAAGGATGAAACAATGCCTGATGTTGAAGGACCGATGGACCCGATTGATCCACCTCCTTCACTGGGAAAGAGACCATCATGGCTCAAGGACACTCTCGACGATGCTGAGGGACATGCTGCCCCAAGGGGGACATTCCGTGAAAGCAAGAAGCCGAGTAGATACCAAGGGTATCTAGCAACCATGAGTACTATTGTACAATCCGAGCCTGGATCTTTTGAGGAAGCCGTAAAGCATCAAGTCTGGAAGGATGCTATGCACGAAGAGCATGAGTCCATTATGAAGAATGATGTCTGGGATGTGGTTCCAAGACCAAAGGACAAAGTGGTTGTCACCTCGAAATGGCTCTACAAGATCAAGCATGGATCTGATGGAAGAGTTGAAAAATTCAAGGCAAGGTTCGTTGCCCGTGGCTTCTCTCAAAAGGAAGGCATAGATTATGATGACATATTTGCACCTGTGGCCCGATACACCACCATTCGATCTATTATAGCCCTTGCTGCTACGCAAGGATGGAGTCTTCATCAGATGGATGTGAAGACCGCATTTCTACATGGTGCGATAAAGGAAGAGGTATATGTGGAGAAACCTCTGGGGTTCGAAGTCCAGGATCGGGACACCCATGTCTGCAGGTTAAAGAAATCCCTCTATGGGTTGAAGGAAGCACCCATAGCTTGGTACGAGAGGATAGACAGCTACTTGATGAAGCTGGGCTTCACTCGAAGTAATGCTGATCCGAACCTTTACTTCTAGGTTGTTAGGGAAAGCCTCTCATCTTGGTGTTGTATGTGGATGACCTTTCCTGGTAGGTGTTGACCCTCTCATTCATCAATGCAAGAGGAGACTCGCTACTGGGGGCAGGATAAGAAGGACCACAGGAGCTGGAGCGATGCACTACTTCCTAAGCCTGGAGTCTGAGAACTGTGAGATTTTCCTTTCTCAGGAAAATACATTGGTTACATTGTGAAAGCAGATTTGGAAAGATTTGGTATGGTGGACTGCAAGTTCGTGTCAACACCAATGGAGCTCAACTTCAAGAAGTTGAGTGGCAGTGCTGTTGGGCTCGTATTGTCTAATCCTACTGAGTATCGTCAACTTGTAGGGGCCCTGATGTTCTTAGTGAACACCCGTCCAGATATATGTTTTGTAGTGAACACTTTGAGTCAACAGGTGGTTGAGCCTCATCACTTTCACTGGGTTGGTGCCAGGAATCTTCTGAGATATCTTCGGGGCACGATAAACCATGGGCTGAGATACACTGCCGGGAGTGTGATACTCCGTGGATATACTGATGCCGATTGGGCTGGCAGTGTGGTGGATGGTAAGAGCACATCGGGATGCTGCTTCAATCTTGGTTCTGCTTCGATCTCATGGATGAGCAGGAAGCAGAAGTCGGTGAAACTGAGCACAGCAGTAGATACATTGCAACAAGTATGAGATGCGTTGTAAGTAGTTTAGTTGCGAAAGCTCTTTAGTGATTGTTCGGACATGTACTGGGCTTCTGCATGATACTACTTATTGATAGCCGAGTGGGATTCTGAAGTCAGTGTTCCACGATCGATCCAAGCATGTTAATGGCTAGTACCACTTTATCCGGGATATGGTACAGCAAGGCACCGTAAGGCTCGATCATAGGAACTGATGAGCAGATCGCGGATATTCTCACTATGCCCTTGGGGAAGGTCATGTTCCTAACCTTCTGTGAGAATCTTGGAATCGTGGAATGACCCTACTCTGAGGGTCACATTGGACGATGAGCTATGGGAGCTCTAGGGGGCTTTGGGGATAGCTTCTCAGAGCTATAAGCGCTCACAAGGCTAGGCTTACTGAACATTGTGGTGCTTCTACCCCACCGTTATGATGTTTGAGTTGCTTCACCTCTCATTATCTTTGCCCCCTATGCATCCTACACATTGAATTCAGGGCTCATGGGAAGTACCTCTCATTTGGCCAATGAGGTGGGAAAAACTAGAGACTAGTAGCAAAGACTGATGGACGCATCAGAGATTGCCGTACTCTCTATCTAGGATGGCACGGTCCAACCTGATGCTTGATCCAGAGTATAGTAATTTTGACCTCCAGCGACCGGGTCGGGTAAACCAACTTCGGGTTGGTATGGGACTCTTTGTGGAGTCGGTAGGGATTCGGACCTGCAGGCTGAATCATCAGTAAGGAATGATGTCTTTGTGGCCCGATCCACTTCTTTTTGATGTTTGAAATAAAGAGGCCGGCAAAATAAAGTTACGGCGGGATGACGCACGATGTTTGATTGCACAGGGGGATGGAGTTCTCCCTAGTTGAGAGGGAGTGTTAAAATTGGACAACTAGGTCCAAACTCCATGTTGTGATGCTTAGATGAAGATACCAATATTTTTATTAGGTTCCTCTTTCGGAGAGGTGTAAGATCGATCTAAAATTGATCTTAATCCGATGAGCAGAACATTTATTTTGAATTTATTTTTAATAATTTCAAATATGTGCAGGTCGGCCTTAAGGTTTTACACCCCCAGCAAATGTGTCACACACCTCAATGATGGATATATATACAGTCAACGTTGGAGATCATTTCACTCACTCTCATCACACACATCTCCTCTTTTGATTTTGTACAAGCTCCTTGGAGGCAAATTCGGTTCACACGTGGGAAAGAGGATGATTTATTACAACAAGGGTTGACCGAAATTTACTACAGCTCACCGCAGCTAGGGTTTCCACGCTAGTTTGACCAGCGTTGACTTTGGTCAACGATGGTCCAAAAGGGCTGAAATTTGGTGGAGAGTTCGATTTTGGAATGCCTCACTCATTGGCACAAAAACCGATGTCAAAAGGTTGACCGAAGACCAAGACGCATTGACTACTGTTAATCGCTGCTGACTTTTTTGGAGACTGCGTTGACTTTCCGGGGTTGACTTTGAGTTGATTGGGTGACCGATTTGAGGTAGGTGACCGATTTGAGGGCTGTTGTGACACAAGTTAAGTTATCACCAAGAAGACTTTGTCAAGTTGAAGCATCCCGTCGGTTGAAGCATCCCCGTCGATCGCCATAACGCACCAACACATTCTTCTATTTCTCGTTTGTCTTCTATAGATCCACCGGTATGTTCATCAACATTTTACTTGACCGCTTATGTGATTGTTGTAATAAAAGGTAAAGTTGCATCAAGCATAGAACATCGTAAAATAAATTTACAAAAAGAACAAATCGATCAAGATCTTTGAAATTTCTTTAAGATGGGATGAGTATTTTGAATCTTGAATGGCATGTATAACAGTGTGCACAGTTTATCATTAAATATGTACTAACCCATAAGACAACGATTTCAAGGGAAATGTGTCTATTTCTTACTTAATTATTCTGCAACCAAATTTGTAGGGCTTCATCAATAAAATCCCCTTCCAACCACCTCTCCTTTCCTTGAATCATTTTGTAGCTGACCATACTTCCTTAGTGACATGGAACTTGAAGAAAAAGTGATTTTCTAATTCACTTCTTTCCTTATATAGGTAGCATAGACCTAACTCTTTTCACCCTGACTTTTGAAGATCCAAAATAGGACCTTGTTTGTCAAGATAAGCCATAAAAAGATTCTGGCATTATGAGGCCTTTTCAATTTCCACGGCGTCTTGAACCACCACCTATGGTCATTATTGCAGAAAAGTGATAGCATAACCCTTATTCATTGTATAGGCTCTTATTTTCTTCCCATACTGATGTATCCCTTTCATCCCTTAACCCTAGAGGCTCTTCACTGTGTAGACTCATGTTTGTTGCCCTTACCAATGTTTCTCTTTCAAACTTTAACCCTTTGCTTCCCTTACCAATGTATGCCTTTAAAACTTTAACCCTAGATCATATGATAAGTTGAAACCTGCAAGAACTTCACTTATCTGCAATCACCCCTCCCAATCCCAAGTGACCAACATTTATTCATCCACAAGTGGAAAATAATTTACGAGGAAAATTTTCATATCAGAAGAACATAGCCTGCACGCAGAGAGATTGATATCCTTTTCTGTTTGGATGTGGTTTACTGATTAGGATGAGGTGTCTCCATGCAAATAGTCCAGGTTAAAACCTCGGTGAGTGTATATTTTGTTTGTGTGTGTGAGAGGGGGAAGGTGTTTGACCTCCCAGAGTTGGTTTTCTCATTGTCTTCAAAGGGCCTTAACACATGTGTGACAGGCCAAGTCAAGCGGATGTTAATACAATACTTTACCCTTTTATTTTTATTACATTGTGAATTTGTTCAACTGACACAGGGAGTGTTTGAAAAAAAATTGTGTGACTTATGTCGTGAAGCTTCATTTTCAAGTGCAGAGTGCCATCTTACTGTGGATTGTTCTTGTTTTTTTTCTGTTCTTGTGTGTTGAAGGTATGTCCTACATGTAGACAAGAACTGTGATACATGCTATTTCGGTGGGAAGGCAATCTCAGAAAGGGCGCTGCAGAACCCATGATGGGCTCCACTGGAAAGTTGTCGCAATTGCAGATCTCAACAATGAAGCCATCGGGGTCATGGATGAATAGTTGAACCACGTATATCCCTCCTTTCTCCACGATTCGTTTTACATATTTGATTTTCATTTCTTGAAGCTTTTTCTCCACTGCATGAATGCCTTCGCGCTACAATTCCAAACAAGTGGAAATGCTAACTAATGTATAGCTAGTGAAGATGTGAATATTTAGAAATGGTATTTTAATATACCTGAAAATGTGATTATTTGTAGGATTGATTTCACTTTTCTTAGGTAGGCTCTCTAGATCTGCGGATTGAACCAAATGGATCCCTATTCAGTAGTTAAATAACCTGTACTTAAACAAAATACAAAAAAAAATTGTTCATGGCCACACCAAATTACAATATAAAGGAACCAGTTTGACCTGGCACCTAATTTACAAATTCATAGTATCATTTGCTCAAGGAAGATTGCAGGAAATGACCTTAAAACGTTCTCTGTACGGAATGTATTTTGTTAGTGTGGATGATGCCAATTCTCACCATGAAAAATCGTCCCATAATCTCTAATTTTTACACAACAGTCAAATATCGATGTGGGAATAATGAATGGCCAGTTACGTAACCGAATGTTCTAAGAAACACCGCTGGTAGAAACCGTCATTTGACCCAATAAACATATAATTTCACGATGATCTTTATCTATTTATTTCCTTCGCCGCCATTGAAATTTCATTCTGAATTCGCTTATAACTGTGGGCATGGTCTAACGGTTTTTTTTTCTGGTTTTGGAGTCTATGGGCATGGTCTAACGGTTTTTTTTTTTTCTGGTTTTGGAGTTTTTGGTTGGGAGTGGGCGATTTTTTTTTAAAATCTGGATTGGTATTGTTTAAATGGTTTGCGTTTTTAATTGTATATATAAATTCAGTTCTCTGAAAAACTTTATAGGAATCGCACACCTCAATTTTTTAATTTTAACCAATCTCTAATAAATAATTAACCAATTAAATAAAAAAAATAAACCAAAAAATTATAAGAAAATTAAATCTAAAGATAAATATAAAACGTCTCCAAATAAACCACGGCTTACTGATCAATATTTTCCAACTGGACAAACATTTGAATCATACATAAATCTAACCTAGCTAAATAGAAAAGTCACGTTAACAATCCAAACGGTAAGGTTATGGGATGATTAAAAGAATATTCAATTATTGCAGCTATCACTGTCTTCGAAATCGCCTCCTTGATTTATTTTTAAAACAAGAACATTGATAACTAAGAAAGCCTATTGATTTAATTAATTATTAAAGTAAATTTTAATTAAAAAATAATTAATTTAAAAAAAAAAAAATCTTATATATAATTGTAAAAGGGTTTATCATTAAGAAATTAGAGATATAAAAATATGAGATAAATTTAAAAAAATAAATATAAATAAAAAATTATGATAAGTGGAGATATAATTTTAAAACAAGGTTACAAGTTAGCTATTAATTACTCTTAATGTAAATATAGGAATGTTACAATTTGAGTTTGAGTATGTTTAAGAGTAATTGTTTTCAGTGCCTTGTTAATTCACTTAGTAAGAACATATGGATAAGACTTTAAAATTGGAATCTATCACGTTTAAAATGCTCAATCATAGATTAACTAATTATAAATATATTATAGTTAAAAAATAAATTTTTATTTACATTAATTATAATTTAATACTTAATTAATATATATATATAGTAGATATTTATTTTGTTCAATCACTTCTCTTTAAAATATTTGTGCTAATAGTTAGTTTATTTATTATGTTTATTTATTATTTTATACTATTAAATATTGAATTGCAATTCGCAAATACTCTTAATTTATATAATTTTTATTAATCGTAAATTTAGTAAATTGCGATAAATAAATATAATAAATTATTTTAAAATAAGTTTCACTTTAAATTATTATTATCAATAATTTTTATAACAATATTTTTAAATAAATATTTAATTTTATTTTTAGTTCTTGCTACTTAGTTTAATTTAATTACTAATTTATTTTGTATTGTTATTATGTAATTAGTATTGGTTAAATGTAATTAATATTTAACTTATTTATTTATTTCAACTCAGCCATGTTCTAAAAAATTATTTAAAAAAATAATACATGTATTTATGAATTTAAAAAAATGTACAATTAAGTAAAAGTAAGTTAATTATATAGTATATAAATTTTATTTTATTTTAAGAATGAGCTAAAATATAATGTAAAGTCATTTTAATACAATTCACATTTAAAAAAATATTAATTATAAAAATAATTAATATATGCATTAAATAATATTATTAACCATGGAAATTTAAGCTTAAATTATTATGGAAAAATTTGAATTGTAAATAGCTTTTGTTACTCTACCATGAGCTAATATTATATAGACAAAATTTATGCTATACTAGAACTACAATTCAGTAATATATTTGCTATTCAGTGATAAGCATATAAGTCAAATGTAAGGATTGTTGTGTTTTTGCTTGGCAAAATTGCTTTGTTGATTGTAAGTTTAAAATGACATATAGAGTTTTCATATATCACTTAGGAAAAAAAATACACTAAAATTTCTGGTTTGAGGATCTAATTATTGTAATGTGGTATTAAAAAAATTAAAAATTAAAAAATTGAGTAATAGATTTTAGTGTTGAGTTTATAAATTTTTAATCAATAAAATTAAAACATATATAAAATAATTAAATTTTATATTAAAATTTTGTTTCTATTAAAATATATATATGAATAATTTTCATAACTAACTAACTATATATATATATAATAATTAAATAAAATTGTTATATATCTATATAAAAAGAGTAAAACTTTAACTAGCTCACACATAGAGTATAAAATAAAAAATAAACCTATTGAAACATGAATACATTAAACCAAAATAGTTTAAGCCAAACAATATATTAAATTAAAAGTAGCGGAAATGAAATGTTGAATAAGCATAGTTCGTATTTCAACTCTTTAATATTAATGAAGTAAAATAAATTGTTTTTTATATTATCTTATATATTTATTTATTTTACAAACTAATTTTATTGTATTAAAAATTTTACTTACAAACTAAAATTCAGATACATATGAATAAGTTTATAGAGAACATTCATTTACCAATATTACAATTAATATAAAAATTATATAATAAAAATTTAATAAGACCACGGGCGTCTCTGAGGAGGGTCACACCCCCTACCAGAATGTAACGAGTGGGGACCATTCGATGCGGTCACCCCATTCAGCAACTGTTCAGCAAAAGACAGGCCCAGTTTTGGGAGCAGAATGGCAAGCCAAAATGAAGGGGCAATGCTTGCCAAGGGCTGTCAAGAAACCAAGATTTGTTATTCCAGCGTCGAAATTGGACGAGTACAGAGGATATATGAAGAATCATGCATTAATCTGTAAGTTTATAGGTATTTGGCCCTCATAAAAGGAAATGTTAAAATGGATTCAAATAAAATGGCAGCCCAAAGGTCACATTGATCTGAAACTTGGGGCGAAAGGTTTTTTTACAGTGATTTTTTCTAATTTACTAGATAAAGAGCGTATTTTTGATGGAGGGTCGTATTTTTATAGCAATGCTGGGCTTTTTCTCCAACAATGGGAGGAATGCTACAACCCTAAGCAAGAGCAATTTCTGGCTGCTCCTGTATGGGTTCAGCTTTTTGGGCTTCCTATGGATTTCTGGGACCCTGAAATTTTGGAAGGAATAGGAAATACACTAGGTACTTTTGTTAAAATAGCAGACTCCACAGCTCGGGGGCGCTATACTTCCTTTGCAAGAATCTGTGTATATATGAATATATCTGAACCTTTGCTAGAGATGATTGAATTGGAATATGAAAGTAAAGTTTGGCTACAGCTTCTAGACTATGAGCATATCCCTTTCTGCTGTCTCCGATGTCATGAGTATGGCCATTTGTACAAATCTTGCCCCCTTAATGGCATTGAACAACAACCACCTCTTCGTAGCACTGGCCTAGAGGCGCAACCTCGGCAGGATGAGGAGGGTTTTATGCCGGTTACTAATAAAAAACGAACTCCTCGCTCAGGAAATACCGGCTCTGGTTCAGCCACAAAACAAAACCCTCCCAGCTTCAAACC
Source organism: Pinus albicaulis (assembly GCA_034641835.2). NCBI lineage: Eukaryota > Viridiplantae > Streptophyta > Pinopsida > Pinales > Pinaceae > Pinus > Pinus albicaulis. The sequence continues at coordinate 15,697 of MU968427.1, read as the reverse complement.
CACAGAAAATATGTTTGAGGTTTTACAGGAAGAAAGCGAACCGTCAGTCTTTGAGACTGCAGCAGACGGCCCAGCAGAAGGAAAATCGGAGACAATACAGAAAAACCAATCGTCAAAGAGGAAAGTGCGGCAGGAAATGGACGCGCCTGAAGACAGGTCGCTGCAAGACCTTATCCCAATGGAGGTTGAACAAACCAGAGACGACTTGAGTGCGGAAGAGAAATTGTTGAAAAGCCTATTATTTGAATGGAGGAACCTTGATGATCGATTCATCCCGGTAGACCAGAAGAAATTATATAAAGAAACATTTGAACATTATCTCACAATGCAAGCCCAACAAGAAGCCCAAGAACGAGAACAATCAGCCAGCAAGAAGGCTCCTCCTCCAGCAAAACTGGAAAAAAAGCGAGGACGACGAACCCTACAGGAATCAATACAGTTGGTGGGCGAAATGTTGATTAATACCGGGAAGATAATACCGTTAACAACAGTATTCCAACAACTACCCAAGAATTCCTAATGAAGGTACTCTCTTGGAACATCAGAGGTCTCAATAGCAAGGGTAAACAGAGATATTTGAAAGACAAATTGAAGGCCGAGAAACCTCAGGTCATGCTACTACAAGAAACAAAAGTCTCTGGGCAGAAGCTGCAGTTAATAATGCAATCTTTGAAAATGCAGTGTGAAGTTATGGCTATTGACTCGGTGGGCACCTCTGGGGGCATAGCCATACTATGGAATGCTACAGAGATCAGTGCAGAGGGATGGATAGGCTGCCCCAGAATATTAACAGCTACTTTCCGTCAGAATGGCTCTGAGGCGAGGATTCTAATCTCGGTTGTTTATGGACCTCCAATTCCAGGAGAGAGAGCAGAGTTTTTACAGAGTATACGAACTTTAAGTACAATGCATAACGAAAAGTATTGGCTATTAGGTGGGGACTTTAACATGATATTGAATCTCTCGGAAAAAAAGGGAGGGCTACGAAGGGAGGATCCAGAAATGGCTCTTTTTCGAGAGTTACTAAATGATTTATGTTTAGTAGACATCCCAACAGTAAATGGAAATTACACTTGGAATAACCGCAGGGGAGAGCGGCATCAGATTGCTTCTAGGTTGGACCGCTTTATAGCTACGGAAGCGCTGGTGAGTTTGGATATTTATTATGAAGCTGCTATTCTTCCTACTCTAGGATCAGACCATTGGCTGATCAGATTGGAGATAGATGTGAAGGCAAGCCGTCCAAATCGACCTTTTAGGTTCGAGCTCTTTTGGCTACGAGAACCTGGATTCATGGAAAAAGTTAAAAATTTGTGGAGTTCAAACCCAGTCAGGGGCAATAATAAGATGCATTCGTTCCAGCTGCGTTTGAAACAGTTAAAAACAGAAATTAAACGCTGGAATCATCAAGAATTTGGTAACATCCAACAGGACCAAATTCGACTGAATGAAAAAATGAAGGAGATTCAGCAGCAAATTATTCTACACGGTCGAACTGCGGATTTGGCTCTGGAGGAAGGTCGTACTCTCAGTCAAAAAGAAGAGAGACGAAAGCAAGAGGAGCTACTGTGGAAACAGAAATCTCGGGTTAATTAGCTTAAAGAAGGTGACCGCAATACAAATTTTTTCCATAAAGCTATGCTACAACATCGCCAGCATAACAAAATATTTTCATTGAAAGCAACAAATGGGGAGCGTTTAATCAAACACGAAGACATGGAGAGAGAGATGATAACACACTTCAAAGATCTACTGACGGAACCTATCCCAAATCGCCAGGATGATATACAAAAGATAACTGAGCACATTCCTCGAATGATTACTAGAGAGCAAAATATGGCACTGCTACGAGAAGTTACTCTCCAGGAGGTAGAAGAGGTGGTCCTGAATCTTCCCAGGAATAAAGCCCCGGGACCGGATGGGTTCACCAGTGAATTTTTCAAAGCAGCTTGGCCTTTCATGGGTCCAGATATTCAAGAGGTGGTTGAAGAATCCTGAAGGAATAAGAAAGTCTACCCAGCTCTGAATGCAACCTTCCTTACCCTTATTCCAAACATAAAAATGCAGACACCCCCGTGGGATTTCGACCGATGCCTCTCTGTAATGTTATCTATAAAATACTCTCCACGATCATGGTCAACTGTCTTAAACCTTTGCTACCCACTATAATCTCTCCGGAACAGACTGGCTTTGTCAAAGGTAGAAAAATCTTGGATGGAATAGTGGTCGCCCAAGAAGATATCCACTCACTCACGAAAGATAAACGGAGAGGGTTGTTATTAAAACTGGATTTGGCTAAGGCGTATGATCGCATAAGTTGGCAGTACCTGATAGAAGTAATGCGAGCCTTTGGGTTTGATGAAAGATGGCTCCAATGGGTCCGCTCATTCATCTCCTCCCCGCATTTTTCAATTTTGCTGAATGGTATTCCTTCTGCTCCGTTCAACATCTCAAGAGGCCTCTGCCAAGGTGACCCACTCTCTCCATTTCTGTTCATAATTGTTGCAGAAGGTTTAGGAAGACTCATTAAAGCTCATCTAGCTGAAGGGAAAATCCAAGGCCTAAAATTGTGGGGACCTCACCTCCCACTGACTCATCAGCAATTTGTCGATGATATCTTGCTATTCTGCATGGCGTCATTAAAATAATGCAAAGCAATCCTCAAAATTTTGGAAATCTTCATGGCTGCGTCAGGTACTCAGATCAACAATGATAAATCAAATGTCTATTTCTTCAATTGCAATGGTGCAATGCAAAATTTTCTAGCAAGGACCTTAGGATTCCAAAGGGGATCTTTACCTTTGAAATACCTTGGAATGTTTTTAAATTCAGGTCCCATTCTAAGAGCAGACTGGCAGGATATCCTCATAAGAGTGGAGAAAAGAATACAGAATTGGGCTTTCAGAGTCCTAAATGCACCTGGGCGCCTTATAATGTTAAAATTGGTGCTTCAATCCCTACCAGTATACTAACTATCCGACAGGGCCTGCCCGAAAGGAATTTGCTCTCAATTGGTCTGTATGTTTAAAAAACAATTATGGCAGGGAGCCCAAGCAAATAGGAAATGGGCGCTCTTATCTTGGGATAAATTACTTCAATTGAAGACAGCAGGTGGACTGGGCCTCCGTGACCCCTTCATTTTGAATAATGTGCTAGGAGCTAAGCTATGGTGGCGCTGGCTCCTGGGAGGGCCAGATCTTTGGAAGAACATCTGGCAAACAAAATATGCTATGCCACACACAATATCTGGACGATTGAAGGTTGAAATAGTCCCAAAGGGCTCCTCAATTTGGAACTTGGCTGCCACGAACAGGTATTTAATCCGCTCTCACGGCTTTTGGGAAATTAGAGAAGGAGGCACAGTTCGTTTTTGGGAAGACTCGTGGCAACAACGGGAAAAACTGTTTACTCGCCTGGACCTGGGCAAAATTTTCCTATATATGAATACACCAAATCAGAGATTAGTGCAACACTATTGGTGTCCTAATAATAATTATTTGTGGAGGAATTGGAAAGATAAGAACCGGTGGGCGGCAGCCCCAGCCATGCAACAATGGGACAATTTTGCTAAAGAACTCAAAACAAGAAAACTCAGATGAATATCTGGTCCAGATATACTCAGATGGGGATACATGACAAAAGGGAAATTCACAATTAAAGAAGGCTACTATATTCAATCCCAACAAGCTCAGCATAATGCTTGGCCGCTGTGGAAAAAAATATGGGCACTGAAGCATTGGCCTAAAGTAGAATACTTCTTATGGCTGTTAAGCCATTGCAGGATTCTGACATGGGAGAACCTACAGAAACGGGGAATGATAGGCCCTTCTCGATGTCCCTTCTGTCATTCAGATGTTGAAACGACAGAACACCTTCTTAACACATGCCCCCTGGTGCAGCCGACCTGGAGGAATTTGGAACATTTGTTCCGGCAAACGGATAAAAATAATGACAGCATTCTAGAAACCATTAGCAATTGGAGAAAAGGAAGGTATCACTGTCAAGTGATCAATAGAGCATGGACCCTCTCACCTGGTTTCCTCCTCTGGAACACCTGGAAAGAGAGGAATCACAGAGTTTTCCAAGACGCAGCCCAACCAATGCATCACATTTGGCAGTGCTCCATTGAAAACATCCACAAAACTATCCTAGTTGAAAGATGGTCAGATGAAGACTGGCAGACAATGGGTATAGAATCTCAGATTTTAGATTACCTTAACCTGAAACCATAGATGCTTTATAAAGGGTTATGGAAATACAGACCACCTTGTCAATCTATTGAGGAACATTGGTCACCTCCTCAACCAGGCTTTATCAAACTTAATTATGATGGAGCCTCTAAAGGTAACCCGGGACAAGTTGGAGCAGGAGGGATTTTCCGTAATTCTCAGGGGGCAGTCTACCGGTTTTATGAATTCGATTTGGGACACGCCACAAACAATGAAGCAGAACTTATGGCGGTCAAGCAAGGTATTCTTATAGCTATCAGAGAAAATTACCACAGAATCATCATTGAGGGAGATTCTGCCATGGTAACCGGTGTTATCCAGAAACTACAACAAGGCACACCTTGGGAGAAAATATCTCAAAGCTGGCGAACTGCAGCACTTATCAAAGAAGTAAGCAAATTGCTCAAACAGATTCAGTATTTAATCCCAAGCCACATTAAACGAAAAGGTAATGCTGCAGCGGATTATTTGGTTAATTGGGGGTGCCAACATACAAAGCGCTCCACAGATGCTCATCCCATTGATGCTATCTGGGATGTGGAGCTACATTCTCTCCAGTTGATCGTGAATAAAGACCTCCAACCCCCCGATCAGGGTGTACAACTGAAAGAAAGGGTAGATCGTGGAAACTTGGCGGTAGGCCATCCTTCGGGCAATTAAGAACCATAATGGAGAACCGTCCCAGCAGATCAATTGAGTGTGTGATCACTCGGATAGGAATGATTTTATCGTTAAATGACCTGTCAAAGTCGTTTCTTTCAATAAGAAGAACGACAAGTTTTGATTAAGGTAAGTTATCGCCCTCCCTCACCCCAATCGCTCATGCAATGCTCTGTGCATGCAAGTGCTTGGGAGATGAAGAGGAGGAGCGCAACTCAATCCGTCAACTTCGCAATTCTTGCAGGGTATGTATCAGTCCTCCATCTCACTTTCATGGTGTTACTAGCACACATTTGGTTCTGGTTTAAGCAAATTAAGGTTGTCGGGGTTTTGCTCTCGCTTCCCTGGCCTTTCATCCCCACGCAAAACCCTGTTCAACCCTGCTTTCGTGACCCATGCATTTTACTTGTTCCCTACCTCCTTCGCGCAGTTACCACTGGTAATCAAATTTTTCGGGATGATTGGTGTGAGCTACGTTTTAGGCCTATTAAGGTTATGTACAATTGGGATAGTAGTGGGATCGGAGTCCAAGCCTCTTTTGGGTACAGTATGATGCTTAAATGCTGGACAATATTTTGCCGTTGGTGGAGAACCTTGTAGCTAATTACATAATGGGTAATTCCTCAATTGTCCGCCAAGAAATACGTGGATGGGAAAGAGACATTCAGACTGATCCTGAGGACAACGAAACTGAAGCTGAAATTCTAGATTTCATCACGGACCCTGGTAACACCCATGGTCGACTCACCCTTTTCAATCAAACTATTCATACATATTGGATAGTGAAATGTCTTCTAGCAAAAGCCATGCAGAGTTTTCAGCCTGCTCATGCCAAAGCAAGCCAGCCAAAGGTAGAACCTCACCTCCAAGCCTTGTTTCAGGATATCCAAAGCCAGCTGCAGCGTATTAAAATTACACAATACCAAGCAACCAACCGCATTCAGAGAATGGATGACAGGGTAGGCCGCATGGAGAAGCTGCTCCAGTAGATGCAGCAAGTTGACATGCCTGGGTCAAATGTGAAGGACCCAGCTCCAGTTTCCTCATCAGAGGGCTAGCTTTTATAGAATTTCGTTTCTATGCATTTTTTGAAAGTATATGAACTTATTCTATGTCATAAACTTGAACACATTGCAGTAGTAGGACAAATAGTTAATGCGGCATATAGAAGGATGAGACAATTTCAATTTTGGGATGCTTTCCATGCACTTAGATGGCCAACAAACCTGGTTTCCTACGGGCAGGTTGAGGCCACAGTATGAATTTTATATTTTGTAGCCTGTCCTATAATTATAAATAGAAAATAGTGAGGTCCCACCTAATTTACAAAAAAATATATATTTAATAAGACTATTTACTTTTATTAAATATGTAAATTATATGGATAGAATATGACGATATATACATGGCATTGCAGGTTAAATGAACGTCCAGCTGATTTGATCTTTGACAAAAAGAAAATCTCCAGACTTTATAAATTTGTCTCCCAAGAGCGCTATCTTTAACTGGGATGTATTCCACCGGCCTATTTTAAACACACAAGCCGTAGACACGAAACGAAAGGTTATCTTTCTCGTACAAAGTCAATTCTAATTCAAATATTTGGACTGTAAACAGAGCCACACGTACTCTGCAGCCTTAACTCCATTGTAATGGACGTCAAATCCACAATCATTCTATTTTGCTTATATATCAAATAAGGTTTTACGGGTGTCATTCGTGGCAAGTTAAACCATATGGTATTAATAGACCGGTATTAATGGTCTTATAAGTTCAATGACGTGAATTCTAATGCAATTTCTAATAACAAGTGGAAAGTATAGACCAATAAGAAATCAGAAAAATAAATTTAAATAATTTAAATAAATAACAATAAAAAATTTTAATGTTTAACTATAGAAAATTAGAAAAAAAAATTGCAAATGGAGAGGCTAATGTCAACATCACAAAAAACCTAATGCATAATACCTACGGGATGGTACAATAAGAACATTGATAAATAAGAAAGTTTAATAATATAATTAATTATTAATATAAATTTTAATAAATTATTAGGGTTTTAAAAATGTAATATTTTCCAAATTAGCAGCAGCTAATTGGAAATATTAATTTTGACTAATTTTGCCTTTATAAAGTTAAAATATAAATAAAGTGGGTGAAGGAGCACTTAGCTCACACTTAGGATAAAAGCATTCCCTAAAGTCACTAAGGAGACATATCAAATTAGCAAGGTGGGGCCTAGTGGCCAAGTGGCAGTGCAGGGATTGGTGGGGCCTAGGTGAGGGAGAGGCTCACCAAGCATAAAAGGAGGAAGGGTCCCCTCATTCTCATTCATTCTGATTATGCATTTTGAGAATTGTCTTCTTGACATTGAGCACGCTTGCTGTTTAACAAAGTCTGCACGTACTGTTCAGTACACCGGGTGTCTCCGTTCGGAGATCCCAACCTCAGCCCCAGGGAACTTCGAGTGCCTGCTCGGGTGAGGAGTTCCATCCTTATTTTGTCAGTGAGAGTTGCAGCTATCACAGGAGGAGCACCCACGCAGAGAGACAGCACAGTCAGTGAGAGGGAGGGCGCAGTCTTGTGGAGAGGTTGTTCCGGATTGGGAGTTTGAGGTGGATTCAACCCGAGATAGTGGATAAGGGGCCAGCCCTTTCCTAGTCCAAGTTGTTTTGGTGGAAATGTTTTACCGCCTTAGAGCCATCCTTCCAAAGCCAACGTCCCTCCTCGAGGAATAAGCAGAGCCTCAAGGGGGTGATTTTCGGGGTGGGCCATTTTTCAAAATATTTATGGGTTTTTCGGTTTTGGGAGTGTAGGCCACTTCGGTTTCATAATTTTCCAAGGTGGGGAGCAACCCCAAAGAGCCCCTGGCCCATTCATGCGATACAATAGAGGGCAAGAAGATCAAGAATGAAGACTAAGCAACTTGGAGATTACGTAGAAGTCACGAGGAGCAACCATTTCACGCATATATTCTCGAGAGTATTTCACGCTTGCCTAGTGCAAGCCAAGGTGCCATCATTCTGATCACCTTTGTATTCATTTTATCTTTCAGCACTTAATAAAATAGCTCAGCGTTCTCCATGTTTTGTCTTATTCGTATGATGTCTCTCTAGTTGCTGTAGTTTCTTGTTTATGTGCTTTATATCGCTGTTTATTTCTATTCGGAATATTACAAAAAATTTGTTATATATAATTGTAAATATAATTATTACTAAAAAATTAAACATATAAAAAAGGGAAGGGATGTGATAAATTTAATTTTAAAATATATATATATATATCATAAATGAATGATCTCATGTGCTATTACATAAAAATAAATTGGGTCACTCTCAAACAAATTTAACTACCCAGTTAGAAAAAACAATTTTTTTTTTTTAAATTCATGGGAAACTTGTTGCGAAACCAATTTCGTGATTTAAAAGTCTCTATCTTCTTGTATTCCATCTGTATAAAAGAGTATTTTGAATGGTTTTGGAATTGTAAATTATGAATTGAAAGCTATTACACCTTTTTCACATTATATGAATTATCTGCATATGTAATCTTTTTGTATATATTTGTCATTTTGATGATGATGATGATGATGACGACGTATTACTTCCATTAAGATCAATGTGGTGTATCGGACCTCAAGAAAAGAAAAAGTAGCTAATTGTGATTCTTCAAAATCTTGTCTCTATGATAAAAAGGGAGGGAAAGAATCTAAATGTGATTCTTCAAAATCTTGTTTTTTTTATCAAAAAGAAGGGAAATAAGCGCTCCAAAATTGCTATAGTTTGGCAAAAGTAGTAAGTCAAGAAGATTGGAAGTGTGACAGACGTTAGGGAATTGAGATTGGATGTGCATAAGAGTCGGGCACTCGGGAAGTCTAAAAGGAAGCATTTTTCATCTTCAACCCTCTTAGTATCGCAAATATAACAGCTTCCACCCTGTTAGTATCGCAAATCTGAGAGATTCTATCATCCCAGGGAGTCTTGGGAGTAGACCACCACCCTGTTTCACTTCAAAGCTCATGAGAATTAGTTATTCTCCTTGCGATGTTCATTGTTTTCTTAGTGTTGTTCAACATAGAGATACAATTTTGGTTATCAAGGGTGGACTTGATCACCTCCTTATAGTACCTTGGCTTCCTTTTACCCTCTAGCTCCTTATCATCCCACAAGTTATCCTTAAAATTGGAGGTAATAGTATCTTTGATACTATCCTTGCTTCCTATGGTGATCTCCTAAATCCCCCAATGGTTGAGCCAAGACTTGGCATCTTTATGCCACCGAGACCAAGGCCGCGGTTTTGACTAAAGTTAGAAGCAATTTTTGAGATTTGACTAAAGTTAGAAACAATTTTTAAGAACCTCTTCGATTCCATATTGTGAAACTTCTTCTTATATATCAATTATTTAAACATAGTCATAATTTCAATAAAAGGCAAGCCACATTTTTATAAATAAATAAATATAATAATATGATTTAAATATTTTTATAAAATAAATCTAATAAAACAAAAAAACAAATCTTAATTATATATTAAATAGATTCTTCTTCCAACCTGCAATACCCATATTAAAAATATTCTTCTTCCAACCTACAATACCCCTGCAAAGGTACCATGTTGTATAAAAATTGTTGTTTGAACACAAAATTGAAGGCATTCTCTAACTAGAAAACGGACCTTTCCAAGGACATCGATGTTTTCTTTTTTAAGAATAATGAAAACTTTCCCACACAAACAGGGCACACAACCAAGCCGCACCATATACATTATTATTAACGTAATATCTAGAGATACATCCAACACTTGCAATAATGAAATCGAAACCAAGGTCACCATGTACACATAAATCTCCAAGAGCTCCGAGCAACATTAAAAGCAATGGATGATTTCATTGGCGGCTTACACCCTTTTATTAATGTCCAGCTCGAAGTTATGCTACCTCTGACCTGCCTTTTGCGAAATATGAGTAGAAAAACGTCAAAATAGTCGAGCTATTTTTTTTTTACAAAATAAGTTGATGAAATTTGAATTGATTTTTTTTTTCCATTTTATTATTTATATTTATTGGTAATTAATATATAGAAAAAAGTATTTTTAGTTCGAGTAGTTTGGCAATAATTTATTTTTCATGGATTTAAAATTTTGGAAATATTGTAATTATATTTGATTTTTCATAATTGTATTTAATGTAATAGTAATAACTAATTTTTTAAAGTTATCCCTATTTTATAACTTCTGATTATAACCATTTAAATTATTTAAAGTAGTTAAATAAAATAATTGTTATTCTATTTATCTAAATTCAAATCTCATCTAATAACATATTAGACATTAAAACTCTGAAAAATATTATTAAAGTACTTACAAATATAAAAATACACTTTTAAATGAGTTTGATCATAAGTTTCCATAATACCAACGACTTTACTTTTACCTTTTAAATCGAGAAAAAAACAAATTTCTTTTATGACAATATATATATACTCAATCTTTTCCTTAGATAATCTTTTCCCTTATAAAATAAGTAAATATGTATAACTCATTCATTAATTTTTTATAATTTATAAAATTATAATAATATTTTTTTTAAAGTACACTTGAGAAATAAAGTATTTATAGACAAATATAGGCAACCTTCACTCCGTTAATTCATATGTCAAACATAATTTAAGGACAACTGTGTTTCTAAATACTATGCAGCCTTCCTCGTTGATGCGGGTTTATCTTTTTATATCATCATAGTTGAAATGGTCATTTTACAATTTATTATGCACATGTTTACCTCTCTCCCTCCCTCCCTCAGCCGCAGAATTAATGTTGTAAGTGGGAACCAGTTTTCAGTACGCAGCCACTTAATTACAAGAAGACCATATCAACACGAACTGATGAGGATGGTGCCAAGTCAACACAAGGAAAAACTATGCACACCAAGCTCATCTAATATGACTGAATGGGCATTTGTATTATCTACGTAACCCGGTGCATCACGTAGAAGCTGCCATTCGACTGTGTCTATTTTATAGCTTTCTTCGCCATTAAGATTTCATTCCCATCTCTATCTATATTTATAACGTTCGTCGCCATTAAGATTTCATTCCTATCTCTGTCTATTTATAACGTTCGTTGCCATTAAGATTTCATTCCTATCTCTGTTTATTTATAACGTTCGTCGCTATTAAGATTTCATTCCTGGACGCAAATATAACTGTGCACAACACTCCCTGACAGGCAGAGCGTTAGCATTCATCTGCCTGCAATAAATTTTTCGTCAGCACCACCATCGTTTAACGTTATCAATATCTTCTGCATTAAAATTTGCGAATTGAAAGGCAATTCCATCCTTCAACGCTGTCCTCGATGTCGTTTTCTTCTTCGGAAAAAACAGAACTAATTACAGTTGGTCGATCAGCAGTACAGAGAATAGAGGAAACAAGAGATGTAAATAAGGAGACCACTGCTGGCGTTGGTAATCACGCAGGTGAAATAAGCAACGCAGATAATGTGACAAAAAAGACTGATCAATTTGGGGATGGTGATGTTGACAAATTGGCGGAAGAATTCATCGCCAAGTTCCATCAGAAATGGGAAATGGAGCGACTACGATCGCTGGAGCGCTACCAGGAAATGCTTAGGAGAGGAGTCTGATTATTTCTGTATAGTAATTGCCATATGCAATATATTTTTTTTGGGGGAAAACCACATATAACATATTTATATCAATATTCAGGGCCCATTTCAGCTCTATCTGTGTTGTGGAGCATTGAAATAACTTCTACCACTAAATGTAAATCTATATTGTCGTTAGGTTTATAGAATTAATGAAGGGTTTTAGTCTTCGTTTAAACATTGGTTCAACTCCTGTAAATTTCTTAAACTCTATCTTTGTGAACATCAACCTCTTGGCTGATTGTTGATTCTTTGTGTAAAGTTCGCATATGGAGTTTTTGGATCTATCCAGAATTAGACTTCCATCCAATACAATCTTTTAAACAATCTTTTGCTATCAAATTTGTACAAAGGTGAGATAGATAATTCTCTTACTATGTCTCGGTATTATTCTCTTCGCACAAGGCTATATTTTAGTCTCTTTAATATTACCAATTTTTGCATTTTGAGATAGACAATTTTGAATTCTTATTTGTCACAAACCATTTGCATATGTATTCCAATTTAGACCAAAACTCTTTTCCTCTTCACTGCGTGTGGAATTATGAAATATTAGACTTCGTGTTATATAGAGGAAACTGCGTGCGGCATTATGAAATATTAGAGTTCATGTGTTATATAGAAGAATAAGACAATGTGGGACTCCCATGGTTAGCCCTTGGCGATTTCATTTTTATTCATTGATAAACCTTTAATTCCATATTTGCGTTGAACTTATGCTTTGATGAACTTGTTTATCTTTTTATGTGATGGAAGTTCCGTATGTATTCCTACAGTGTTGACTTTATTTACCAATAACTTTAAGAATGTTATGCATTATCTTATTATCCAGGCGAGTAGGTATAACCCAATGGATATTGCGTTGACTATCAATTAACTGGCATTTTGACTAAACATTAAATTGTAATATATAAGTTTTCCGTTATCAAAAGAAATCATTTTTTTAATATATTAATTTTATCTATTTTGACTATAAATTAAATTTAAATGGTAACGCATAACGTTTACAGTATAGGAAATATTTTTTTTAATATATTTAATTTTATTTCTTTAAGTTTTGATTGATTCATTTAGTTTTGTTTTTATTTTGCAATGATAACTGTGGTACAGTCCTACTCAGTTAATAAAAAATACAACCTTGTTTCACTTAATTATTCGTACAGCTTCTGTACCTAATACGTCGCTTACACCGTTCTATGTAAGGACATAAGGCTGTTGTGCTCATATCTGAATTTTGAAATATCAAAATCTGCACATGCCCAAATATAATTACGATCAACATTACTTAATGTGGATTTTCACAACATACCATTTCATTCACTTCGACAAAATGTACCATTGCTTAGAACTGCCTGTACCCAGTAAAATATACACCCGTCAGCCCTAATTTACTGAATTATTAATATTGTCAAGAGAATAAAAAATTTACACTTCAAATATTGACCGGCATTAAAAACCTAAAACCATCAGTGCCCATCATAGCGGCACCATATGGGTTCAGAACTTCAAATGTGAAAAATCAGCAACGAAGATAATGGTGGTAATTACTTTTAATTTAAAATTGTATAGTAAGAATATAAAGAAAAAATAATTACAAATTGTATGGTGAGAATATAAAGAAATAAAATTTTATGAAAATGAAATATATATATATACAAATTTATAATCATTAATTATATAAATTTTAATATTTATAATTTCTATATAAAATTGATATAGAAATTATTATCAAAAGTTATAAGTATTAAATCTAAGAAGAACACTTACACTAATTTTATGTATGACAATAGTAATTTGGAGGAAGTGTCTTCTTACAAGTATCTAGGAATTGATATTCATCACAAGCTCAACTGGAATTATAGCATTCATAAAAGGATTAATGGGGGTAGAAAGCTTATTTTGGTCTTGAAAATAATTGTAAAATGGTAAACCTCGTAATGTGGGATAGAAAGAAGTTCCTCCTTGAAACTTTAGTCACTCCTGTTATCTTATATGGATGTGTGTTTTGGGGTTGTAGCATCTCTAGAGAATCCTCAAGAAGCAAATCCAGAAGCGTTTTATAACTTATAACCTTAAAATTAAAAACAATACACCCTATCCTATTCTCGTTATAGAAGTGGGTCTTTCCCCTATCGAGAGCCTAGCTATGACTAGGCTTCTCTCTGTACAAGCACAAGCTCAATAACATAGATCACCATAGACTTCCTAAGCTAGCTTTGCATTCCAGACCAAAACCACCTAAAGGCTTAAACTAGGTTGGCATAAAGACATCGTGCCCGGGTTAAGTCATTGGGAGATCGACGACAATGTTGCATTGAAAAACATTAAGAACATCAAAAATAGTGTTACGTCTAAGTTTTAAGAAAAAATGTGGTGTGAAGGAAGTCTAGCTAGCCTAAAAGAAAATTAAGATATTATAAGGAGGTCATCACCCCACCCTAGAAGATCAAAAGTATCTATCTGCTTTAACTAGCTCAAAGAAGAAAATTAATATAGCCAAGATTAGAATGAACTCTCATGAGCTCCATAGTAAAACAGAAGTCATTGGACAAGCTTCTTAAAACACCATGGATGGAAAGAATCTGCTTATCCGGGTGAGACTAAGAACGTCGAGGATGAAAATCACAGTTGGACGCTCTTAAAACACCATGGATGGAAAGGATCTGCCATCTCTGTGAGAATATGAACATTGAGGATGAAAATCACTTCCTCTTAGAGTGCTCCGCGTACAACCACGTTAGAGCTCAATTTCTTAATCTTTGTTGCAATACTGACCTTCCTAGCCTTTTAAGATGTCAAAATTATAGTGAGCTCGGGAGGCTTCTCTCCAAGCTTTTTGAGTATAGGAATAAAATATTAAATCAAACTAAATAACTCTTTTCTTTAGGTCTGATAGACCAAAAATTGGTTTCAGTGGACATTAACCACCATCATCATCATCATCATGATAATTTTTAGAAAATTTGATATAAAAATTTAAATAAAATTTAAAATAATAAATCTGAAAAATAAATTATAATTTTCAATTTTTTTATTAATATTGGGTAAATATAAAATTCTAAATACTATATTTATAATTTTTTAAATTTAATTTGTTTAATGTGATATTTATAATACATATTTTTTATTTACATATTTATAAATTAAATTTGAAAATAAAGTTTTGATATAATATAATTAAAATTATAATTATTTTAATTTATTTTAATGTAATATGTAAATAATTACACATTATTGTATCTTTCTCTTGATTTTATTTACAATGCCATTCAACACCAATAACTTAGTATAATTGTTCTAAAAGTTCCTTTACATCTATGCATAATCTTCCATTCACATATATGAATGGGGTTTGTCTAAATAATTATAGATTTTACATACAAATCTATACAAATAATAAATTAAAATAAAAAAATATGGTATTAATGTTTATTAAAAAATCATCCACAAATAAAATTATTATTATTTTAAAATTATTATTATTTTTTGGTGCCAAGAATAAAATATTTATTAATATAAAATTGTATGTCTGTTAATTTTTACTATAATTTAACAATATTTAAACTAAGCCAAAATAGCTATACTATAATCCTTGTTCAAATGTAAGACCTGGTTCATATTTTTTGAAGTTCAAACATTAAATTAAATGACACTAGCTATGCGACCTTATTCATCCCAGTGAAAATTTGACTCCATACAACCAAAGCTATGGAAATCTATGGGTTCGTAATACCTTATTTTAAAGTAAAATTATCACCATATACAATCACAATTAAATCTTAGGTGAACATATCATTACCGTGATTGTCTCCACGGTTCTTTACACACACATATATATATACAACCAAATCTATGGGTTCTTTACATATATAATCGTTGGTTAGAAACTTGGATTAGTTGGTTAGAAAAGTGGACTAAGATTAATTTGAAAGGTATTATCAAAATTAGTATGATCACGCTACAGATTTAAATAGGTAAGTTTTTTATGGACTCAAATACAATAAAAAAAAATCACATGGCTTGAAATGAGTTTGAAAAAAAATTGTTTAGAGTCAAATATATTTATGATTATTTGTTAGGTTGAAACTAAAAAAGTTATAGCTTGAAATGTGATTAATCTCAATTAAGATAATATTACTAGCAAT